>JAVJIF010013354.1:0-105842 GCA_038442645.1 Agave tequilana | reverse complement strand
ACTTTCTCCCCGATTTTCATGAAGGATTTTTTTTAAGGATTATCATGGCACTGGTGGCTCACTTTGATTTGGAGTTACACCAAATTGATGTTAAGACAACCTTTCTTAATAGTGACATTGAGGAAGAAATATAATTCTTAATAGTGACATTGAGGAAGAAATTTATATGGTGCAACCAGATAGTTTTGAAGTTAAAAATTTACAATATCTGATTTGCAGATTAAAGAAATCCATTTATGATTTAAAGCAAGCATCCCGTTAATGGTATTTGAAATTTGATCAAGTAATATCGGTTTTAATTTAAGAAAAATATATAAAATCAATGTGTTTATCACAAATTTAAAGGGAGTACATTTATATTTCTTGTGCTATATGTGGAAGACATTCTATTAGCAAGTAACGATATAAATCTTCTACTTGAGACAAGATTTTTTTCTCAAAGAATTTTGAGATGAAAGATCTTGGAGATGCTTCTTTTGTGATAGGTATCCAAGTTTAACGTGATAGGACACGTGAAATATTAAGTTTATCATAAAAGGCCTATATCGATAAGTTGCTAGATAGATATGACATGAATAATTGCTCTTCGGGTGATACGCCTGTCACTAAGAGAAATAAGTTGAGTTTACTCCAATGTCCTAAGAACGATCTACAGAAAGAGCAAATGAAAGACATCCCATATGCATCGATAGTTGAAAGTCTGATGTATGCTCAAGTTTGTACCTGTCCAGACATAACATATGCTGCTGAAAAACTTAGCAGATACCTGTGCAATTCTGAGATTGATCACTGGAAGGCTGCCAAGAAGATAATGCAATATCTACAAAGGACAAAGGACTGTATGCTTTCCTACAGGAAATCTGATCAGTTGAAGCTGACTGGATATACAGATTCAGATTTTGCTGGTTGTATCGACAGTAGAAAATCCAATTTAAGTTATGTCTTCCTGATGGCAGGAGCGGTTTCTTGGAAAAGTGTCAAGCAGACACTTTTTACTTCATCGATGGAAGCAGAGTTCGTTGCTTGTTATGAAGCTTCAAATCAATCTATATGGCTGAGGAATTTTGTTTCCGGGCTTCAGTTAGTGAATTTAGTTTAAAAGTCCTTACAACTATTTGTGACAATAGAGCTGCAAAGCTCTACTGTAAAAGTGACAAGAGTTCAGAAAGGTCGAGACACATCGATGTCAAGTTTCTTATCGTTAAAGATAGAGTTCAGAATAACATTGTGTCTGCTGACAATATTAGTACTAGTTTTAACATTGCAGATCCACTCACTAAAGGGTTGCCGCCTAAAGTGTTCTTAGAGCATGTTGCTCATATGAGGATGCTAATTCTAATAATATCCTAATTTAGTGGGAATGAATAATTTTAATGTAAAACCATTATTTCTAAGTGCACTTTATGTATATTTGTTGACTCCGATAATAAAGTGATAACTACTTTTTTTAAATTTCTTTTTTAACTTAAGCTTTTTGAGTTTGTTAGCAATTAGACTCGTTGGAGTCATAAAGTTAGAGTCGTTGGAGTCATAAAGTAGAAACCAGTTAGAATTGTACCTTATTTTATTAGAGGACATTTTCATGTCACACGTTCACATTTGATTTATGTCGTTAAGAGTTTTGAAACTTGTGATGTGAAAGATTCTATCTCGATTATACAGAAGGTAACGACCGTCATGTTCGGTGACAGAATAATTAATGGAGCAGATTGTTTTAAAACGTGGTTTGTTGGCGGTTAAAATTTTTTTTTAACGTCATAAAGTTATGCATATTATCTATTCAGTATGGCTTCCTTGGCCCAAGTGGGAGATTGTTAGACTTATTATATTTAAAGTCTAATTTTATTTGGGCCTAATTAAGTCAATTGGATATTTGTACCTGCTCACTTTAACCTATGTTGTTTGACCTAGTAAAGAATCGATCAAGCCTAAAAGTTTGGGTCTAGGCATATTTCAATTACACTTACTCATAAATGTATTTAAATTAAAATGTGAGACTCATCTGCACGTATAGAATTAATGTTATCAATCAAGAGCCTAAATTTATGATGAGTTAAACTAAGATTCCTTGATGCTATATATATCATGGGTAAAATTTCCTCTCCATCACAATGATTTAATCTCTCTCTTGGAGGCCTCTCATCTCCTCTAAGGATCAAGAAAAGATCTTGGTGGCTGGAGAGAAAAATCCTCTTCCTCAACTCCGGCGTCCTCGAGATCGTGCAACCTTCGGCATCCCTTTCGTGATGGAATCAAGTATGCCTACATCCTCCTTCTCTTTGATCTCGATAAAGAGTTATTGCATGTATAGGGATCTTATTTGGAACAATTATTAGATCTTACAGTGGGAACATCTTGATGGTGATCAATATTCGACCACTACAATAATATATTAGATTTGGATTTGATAAAATCATGTTGGAAGAAGGGGTTTATAAAAATCTTCTTTGTTTTGCTGATGCGCTTTCTAGTTTGGTTCAACATTGATACTTAGGCATTTCACAAGCTGGAGTTATACAAAGTGGATTTTTGTTTTTTTTACATGAGACATGTCTTACATGCCTCAACTCACTAATTCCCACTGTCCTACATAGTATCCCACATCTTTTGACATTTTCATTCTATACACATTACATGTATTGATTCTAGAAATTATAAATTATCTATTTGCTTTTACACCTTTTTGCTAATGTTAGTGTATCATGTCGCGTCATGCTTCGCATGTAAAGAAAATTTATACGTATTCTTCTACATGCTATAATTGTACGAGCTATATGAAGTTTCCTACACGAGACATGTCTCGCTTGTCCCAACTTACTAATTCTAATGTCGTACATTATAGTCCATATTTTTGACATTTAGACTTCACGCATGTTAGCACGCGTTGATTCTAGAATTTTTGGCTATTATCAGTGTATCACATAATGTCATGGTTTTTCTCTGTCTATGCTTTTAGTAGATCTCTTGCTGCGGACTGAATTACCTATAAAATGTGCATGAAAATTACTAATAGTTTCGTAAGGACTATTGTTGTGATTCATGAAACGTGTGCCAAACATTTCATTCCATTATGATAGAGCTTCTTCTTCCATTGGAGTCTATTATGCAAACTTACACATCTTTCTTTAGGAGAAAAAAAAATGAATAGAATCAAGCAAGCAGAAGACACCCTTAATTACGTTATCGTGGGTTGCTTATTCATCGTTTACATCTCTTTTATTTGTTGCATACAATTCAAGCTGCTACAATCTGCAACAATCTTCACATAGACTTAACAGTAACAAGCATCACAGTGCATCACTTCAGTTTGTCTTCCTAAAATGAGAGATTTGGAGATTCTCCACTCCCAGATTCTTGAAATTACTGCTCTTCCTTGACTTGAAGAAATGCCCCCAGCTGAACTCAGTGTACTTGGCCGGACTGTCCTCGCTCACCAGTTCCTCCAGAGGCTTTATCATCACGTCATGCGCAGGGTTGAAGAAGAACGGGATCGAGAACCTCTCCCTTGTCGAGTTCACCGACACTCTGTGCTCCGCGCTCTCATACCTGTCATTGCTCCAGACCTGCAAGAATTGTTGGTCATCATTCGTGACAAAAAGGTCACAAGTTCAAAACATGTCACTGATATTGTTAAAAGAACTATCTGTTAGTTAAACCTGAACGAGATCTCCGATGTTAATGATGTAGGAGTGGGGATGGGCTTGACACGGACCCACTCGCCGTCGGACTCCTCCTCACATCCAGGCCACCGACCTCGTCTTGGAAGAGGACTGTCAGGGCTCCTTGGTCCTTGTGGCGGCCGACGCCCAGTGCGAGGTCGGGGGAGGGGCAGGGGGGATAATGATTGAGACGGACGTTGCTGGCTGAGTTTTTGAAATGGCCGTTCAAACGCTTGGCCGGTAATTTCAGAGTCATTGTGATGAGCTCCAGCAGCTTGTATGCTAAGCCTTCAACGGCTCTCGAGTACTCCATACAGGCATCTCTGAAAGAAATTAATCGGTCAGATTGGTGGTTGAACATAAATTCAAACCATGTCGATATAATTTGAAATTCAAATTCTACAAGGAAGTTAACATTCAGTAGAAAAAGAAATAAAGTAATACTTCTCTCTTTGGAGACTACCCTTGAATCCTACCTTTTTTAAAGATATTTGGAGGATTATTCTCAGGAAGAAATAACAGAGAAAAAGAAAAAATATATTTTGACTTTGAAGAGTTTGGATAGAATTAGAATAACTCCTCTTTAACTCCTATATATAAAATGGGTAATGTGATACTTGTGCTATCTCTAGCTTATGTTAAATAAATTTGTCCGTGTAAAAACTCATTCATTGACAATATCGCTATCCCGTCCATTTGAATTAACAAGAAAGCTATTCAATACATTAGAGAGACATTATCAAAGCTTAATTGTTGGACATCCACATCCAAAGTTTAGTCAGCAAGTTATTTGAGTTTTGCTATTTAAACAAAAAAAAAAACCGTTGAAATGAGAGAAGAGCATTATTGAAAAAAAATAATATATAACATTTTATTGACTTATTTGCATGCATGCTACTAAAAAAAATAGAGTTTGAAAAAACAAAATCACAAAAGAGTGAAATTAAATAATTAATAAGATACACATACTTGTTACAAATAAAAAATTACATGAGCGGAAAATCTAGAGTTTTTCTAACTCAAAGATTTATATCAAGAATTTGATTTATGATTATAATCTCCATGAATTGTATATAAGTAAAGTTATATGCGATGTACTTGTCACATCAAAATTTTAAAATAATATTTTTTATATTCTAACACGACAAAGCTGTAATATTGATACCAGTACATTATATTAAAACTTCAAAGTTATAATGAATCGTTAAGGTAATACTTTAGTATCATCCAATAGTGATTACCTCATGTGAGGAGGATGCTCCGGCCACCGGTTTCTGAGCTCCTGCAGCCTCGTCTCTCCGGGCTCGGCCGACGCCGGGAGCATCATGGGCTCGTTGACGGCGAAATCAAACACCTCCTTCCAGTCCCTCACATTCTTCGTGTTCTCCGTATCATAATACCGAGAAAATTCCCCTCGTTCCTCGTCGTCCTCCGCTTCTCCTCCAGCGGCAGCGCGAAGAACTCCCTCGCCGCCGACTGGATCCCCTCCAGGAGCTCCGCCGGCACGCCGTGGTTGGTCACTTGGAAGAACCCCCACACCCTGCACGCTGCCTCCACTTCGGCGACTAAGCCTTGCAGGGCCTCCGGGATCTGGTCACCGCCGGTGGGTGTCGGGGTGGCGAGTAACGGGGAGAGGTCGATGAGCGGGATTCCCCCGGCCTCGGAGATGGTGGGCTTGGGCCGGTGCTGGGCTTCTTGGATGAACGCTGGATCGACTTGTAGGCCCATTCTCTTGTGATCGATCTCTCTCGTCTCGTGTGTTTGTTTTCCTTTGGGTGTTGAGGGTTGATGGCTGATTTTATGGTGGAGGGAGTAGAGTTCATGTGGATGCGTTTGGGGACCATGGGGGTTTTTCTGTTCTTAGTCTTTGCGTGTTTGGACTCTGCTCCTCTGCAGCCGCATGGGTGCGGCGTGACGTTTGCTCTGTCGTCAGAATTTTCCTTTTTTTTTCTTTCTTTTATTGTATTTTTTTAAAATTTTCTCCTTTTTAACAAAAGACTGTAATTATATCGGTCTTGAGCCTCAAACCCAAGCCCGAACTGTTGATTGTGAGACGTTGAGTAACTTCTCAAAGGATTTAGATCTTCCGTGAACTCTTTGTTAAATGGGAAAATTGTTTCTAGGTGCTCAAGAGAAGATAGAGCTGTTCGAAATTTCTCACTGTTTCAAATCCTGTCAAAAATTCTTTTGACAAATATTCTCTTGGCTGCAGGGCTTGTCCCTATCAAAATACAATATGAGATATTATGTATTTTCGTAATCTGTGTATTGCCCTTACTTTTGTTATTTTAAGGAGCATGAGACCCTTTTCACTTCCCTTTTTGTCTTGTTGTTGTCTGCAATTACTGTCATCAATTTTGAATGTTGAAGTGGACAAAAAAATAATTACTCTACGAAATGGATGTCCACTTCAATATTTATTATTAACTTAATCAAATATTTATAAAATTATTTAAATATTTAGAAAATAAAATTAAATGAAAACAAAAAGTAATTAATAACTTGTTTTATAAAATCATTTAACCTCTATTGTTTGTATAACATTTAACATATGAATATTTATTTATTTATTTTTCACTTATTTGATTGTTTATCCTTTAATTGTTAATTTAAAAAATGCATATATTATAATGAAATTATTTCCTTATTACGTAAGAATGTGAACCTAGTAATTGTTGGAATCCCTTGCTACATATGACAACAACACCAGAGAATAATATTCATTGCACGAATAAAGAAATCAAAGGGAAGAAAATGAGAACACAAATTTAACGAGCTTAAACAATTGCCTACATCCTCGAGGCAGAAGGGAGAGAGATCTTATTAAAACAATCAAGTACATGATTATATCAATAGGAGACAATACCCTTCTTTATATAGCTACAGAATTTATGAAAATAAAGAAACCAAACACTCCAAATTCGGATTAGAAATGAACTCTGAATTCGATTTGGAAACCACCCAGAGGCCTAACACTGTCGACATGCCTATTGGCCTGTCGACAGACATAGCCAGTTTGTACAACACCTGACACTCAGTAAAAGCCTGTCAACAACCATGTGGGCCTATCAATAGAGCTCTATCGACAGCCGAGATGGTCTGTCAACAAACAAAGCAAACTACTGCTCCTGTTGGCGTGTTTACATATCTGCTGCATTCTAACACTTCATGCAAACTTCATACTAACACCAAAGGAGTTAAAAAAACTCCACAATTAAGATTTTACACTCACTCTCCACAATTCTCCACCTCGGTGAAGATTTCTTAATCTGACCTGAACACATATAACACCATGTTGGCCGGTGCCGCTCTCCTCCTGGCCATGTGCGACTAGCGCGCCAGCCCAGGCTCTCGGCCACCTGGTCGTGACCCTCTCTCTCCTCTCTTTTCATTTATCTCCCCTCTCTACTTTCTCTCTCATTAAACACGTAAATGTGTTGTATTTTCGGAGTTCTCAAATTTCGTGGCGTATTCTGTGATTTTAGGTTAGTTCTTCTCGCCTTACGAGTATGTTTCCCCACTTCGACGGGTGTATGTTGTATTTTTAGGAATTCGTGTAATTGTATTTCTGTGAATTTATATTTGTATCGGTGTGACGAATGTTTGTAATAGCGTAGTCGATCTCCTATATTTATTTGTACTGGTTTGTATTCTGGATTTATTGTGAATTTGGTCGACCCTTCGTGATCGTCAGCCTTCAGGCTTTTCTCTAACCTTCGGGCTCAGCTTTTGGGCTATATTACAGTCTTTGGACTTAAACCCTTCGGTTTTTTCTAATAGCTCCACCGGGAGGTGAGCTTAGCGCTCAGTGCTTTACCGTTAATATCGTCCGAGCGTACTTACATCGCGAGCATGGCTTCGTCACGTGTTAGCTTAACATTTATATGCTCGCTTCACTGTGTGCGTCTAACTTTGCCGAGAGTGTGATTTCACCATGTGCTTTAGCTTGACGCTCATACATCACTTCGCCGCGAGCGTTAGCCTCACCGAGCGCGTTAGATGCCTAGAGCTGCTTGCTAACTCATTCAGGAGCCAAGCTCTATCGTGTACCCGGCGTGATGCCGACACAGCCTGGTTTTGCTCCAGCTTGACCTGTCCCTCTTGGATAAATAATACTTGAAATAATTATTTTTATTAACTTGGTTGTGAAGAGTTTGAAAATCTTGACTTGAACTGTTCTTGTATCTCGTATTGTTTTTCGGTATCTTGTCGACTTGGACCATTTTTCCATATCTTGTATTGTTTTCCTATACGTGTATTGTTTTCCCGTACTATGACACTTGGTTGTATAATCACCTATCATGTCAAGCTCTGGACTCATGATTATCACAGTATGTGAATTTAATAATAATATCTTGTTATTCTCCTGTTACTCTTGTACTTCTGTCACTCCTGTAACGTGCTCCTGTTCTTTCCCGTAAAATGATAATTATAAAATAATCGATAATAAAAAGGACAACTTACGCTGGGTCGGAAAAAATTGATGGACATCAATTTGTGATCGTATTTAGAATGGTGTAAGAATGTTGTACACTTAAAATGTTCTGGTTCTACCTGAGGGCCTCCAGGTTTTCCAAGGGGTGTGCTGGCGCTCTTACATACACACACACCTTACTCCCATGGCATGTTCCGGCATGTTCCTCATGTTATTCTGCCTCGCGGCATGTTCCGGGCCAGCGCGGGAATACCGGGCGGGGCCTATGCCGGTGGTCCCCAGTATGCACGGAACCGTTGTAAACATTGTTCGTTGATCTTCTCCATCAGGTTCCAATAATCAAACTCGACTTACTCATATATTAATGTATGTGTGTTGGGATACCAGGACATATTCCTAGATATATGGGTCGGACGAGTAATAATAATAAAACATAATAATATATGGATGCTGATGCTGATGAGGATCAAGACAGATTATGGGTAATGTCCAAGATTCTAAGAACTCAGAGAAATCTATGTAAGCCAAGCTAGCTCACTACTAAAATAATTGTGGCCTATGTTCTTCTAGTCGTTGAGAAGGCGAATCCCTCTACATTGAGAAACTGAAATCAGTTCAGAGTTCAAAATATGGAAGGATATCATGATGAATGACACTTGAGAATTGACAAAATTGCCCAAGGAAAAGAAAACTATTGGTTGTATGTGGGTGTTCGCAAAGAAACAAAGATCTCTAGATGGTGATACTATACGCTACAAGGACAGATTGGTAACTAAAGACTACGCACAAGGAGAATGTATTGCCTACAATGAGGTATTCTCACCTGCTGTAAAGCACTCGTCAGTTCGGAGTTTGTTGGCACTGGTGCACGATATGAGTTAGAGTTTGATCAGCTTGATGTAAAGAAGGAATCTTGATGAGGAGATCTTTATGTCTCAGCTTACAGGGTTAAGACTGTAAAAAAGAGAATATGATATGCAAATTAAAAAAAATCACTTTATAGGCTAAAATAATCGCCAAAACAGTGGTACAAGAATTTTGACAGCTTCATAAGAGGTAAAAGGTACACACGAATCCATTACGACCCATTTATGTATTACAACAAGCTACCGAGTAGAGAGTATGTTTATCTTCTGTTATATGTAGACGATATGCTATGTTACATTCGGCTCAGAATTGAGAAATTTTCATTGAGGTGGAGAATTGTGGGGAGAGAGTGTACAATCTTGTTAGTAGAGTTTTTGAACTCATTGGAGAAGATAGCATAAAGTTTGATGGTCAAATGACGTGCCCGAGACTTGGTAGAAGACTAGAGCACGACTGAAGACAGCGGCCCGGTCGACCGCCTGATCGACCGGTCATGCATAGATGTGCACAAGGGAAGAAAAGGGTTGTAACGGTCGACCGCCCAGAGGAAACAACAGCAACAGATAACAGTGGGTCGACTGCTCGGTCGACCGACCAAAAGATTGATTTGCCCTCTGCACAACCGGCCAGAATGCAAGATTGAACATGCACTGATAGTGGTCGATCGCCCGATCGACCACACGACGGTTCTGAGCTGATTCCGAGTTAGATTCTGGATTCATTTCTGATCCGAATTCATCTATTGGTTTCCTTTCTTCATGAATTCTCTTGCTATATAAGAGGCGTATTATCCCCAACTATTATAACATAAATTGATTGATTAATAAGATCTCTCTCTCCATCTACCCTGAGGACGTAGGTAATCGTCGAACCTCGTTAAATCTGAATTTTCTAGCTTTCTTTCTCTCTGTTTTGTTCTTACTAATTGGTGATTGTTCTACGGCATACACTGGTTATTGCATTGGACTTCCGGCGGGTTACCAACTCCCCATCCTGTGTGAAATGTCGATGCTACCTCCAGTCTTCATCTCTCAAGATTTCTCCGGATTTACTCTCATCTCTTCTCACCATTCCCCTTATTTGTAGAATGCAGCAAATAATACTGAATTACACGTGTGCAAGAACACATACATGACAGTTTGATAGTTCCATGTAATCCTCCCTTCTCTTTAATAATGTGACCCGCAGCACATTCATGTGATTCACCAAATAGTGTTGAACAACAAATCATAATAATGATAATAAATAGACAACCTATGGATGAAATCTTGTAAAGTATGATTCTCTAAACACACTAAAAAACACCAATCGTTGTCAGTATCGATGTTTTCTCTCTCTTCCATATTGATACTTTCCTTTGTCATATAATTGATATTACAGCCGGAATCATACAACTTTCTATCACTTGCAATCACAATACGCGAGACAAACTAATAAAGGAATATGTACCAACCAAACTGCCATAATGCACAAGAGACTTTCTCACTCCTTCACGAATGCTGGGTTGAGGAGCGACTCGTCGACCCGGAACGAGCTCCGGAACACAGTCAGGTACTCGCCGTCGGTGATGATGTCGCCGGGGAGGGAGGAGGCGGCGGTGTCGGGAGATGGGGGAGGAAGGGTAGGGCAACGTCGGCTCCGGGATGGGGGCGAGGGCGAGGGCGAGGCAGCGGGAGCCGGGAGAGAATGTGATGTTGGATTTGTGGGAGAAAGCGTGCACGTTCACTTTGGGTCCGTTTGGATTTAAGGAATTGGTGTGAAGTGAGGAAGTAGGAAGTAAGATTTATTTCCTTTAGGAAAAAGGGAAATGAGTAGTAAGTTTTCTGGTGTTTGGATGTGTTGGGAAGTGTGGTTTGGAAAATGTTTTGTCGTTTCCGGTGTTTGGATGGTAATGAAAAGTGGAAATGGAAAAGTTGACCACAAAGTTGACCGCAAAATAATATTAAAATAAAAATTAATAAGAAAATAAAAAATAGATTGTAATTAGAATGCAAGTGAGATTTACATGACCAAAAAATTAACTGTTTTATGCTATAACTTATTATAAATGAGATTTACATGACCACAAAATTAACTGTAGCACTCTGGAAGTGAGAAAATGGTTGGGTAAAAGAGAGATGAAAAAGGGAAAAGGGGGTTTTCTTATTTTCCTTTTCCGGTGTTTGGATAGATAGGGAAATGAGCAATTATACTTCCCCACTTCCTCACTTCACTCGGATTCCTTACATCCAAACACGCCCTTTGGTGAAGCGGAAGGAAAAGGTGTGATCGATGTGGGGCCGACGTCCTTGAAGAGGGCGACGGAGTCGAGGGCAGACTGAATAAGACTCAGATGACTTGAGGAGTAGGGAGTAGAAAACGAAGCAGTAGGAGGAGCTATCCACGTGACGACAGCGATGGAGGCCCACTTGCTCTTGCTCCGGTCACAGCCGTTGGTCGGCGGGGCGGCGAGGAGATTGAGGATGATGGAATCATCTTTTGCTGGGTGATGCAGCCATCAATATATTAAGAGAAAAATGTACCTCAGCCGTAGCTGAGAGAGACTCTCTCAGCTATCATTTCAATATGATCATAAACTTACTGCAACATGTTCGCAGTCCTAAAAAATCATATAATTTCAGTGTAATTAGGACTGCGACTAAGTAGAAAAAAACTGTGACTATGACAACAGTTCTTATAAAAACACTGCGACTTAATCATAGCGTTCATATAAAACTGTGACCATGGCACCAGCGCCTAAAATTGTGGTTGAAATTCAGTCACGTTATGCCAGCGACTCTCTCAGCTGGTGGCTGAGGTACAGATTCCTCATATATTAAATAGATTAAAGTATTAAAAAGCCCTATTATATTAAAAAGATTGAAAGAAATAAAAACCAATATGGTAAAAAGATGGTTAAAACATGTCAATACAGTCAAAGTCGTATTTTGATCGTTAGCATCTGTGAAGCTCGGGGTGGCAACTTGAACCCATATTAAGTTGAGGGTACACATGAAACTACCCCAAAGGTGAGGGTATTTTGGTGCAATATACCCTCTAGTTTATCAGAAACATATTCGGTTAAGGCTTTTTAACACGAATTTAGTTTTTTGACAATAGTTGAACATTACAGGGTAAGATGTAAGTATTTCGTATTATTAAGAACCAAAGTAATATTAAACCCATGCTTTGTCAAAAATTATCAAATCAAAGCGATATTAGCATTTGTAACCACCCATAAAGCCTGTTTTAATAGCCACAAATGCCCCACCACTGTAGCTTCCCTATTGAACAACCTATGAAATTTCTCCAATGTTCAAATGAAATTCCGTCCTCATTTCCGCCAAAAAAGAAACAAGAAACCAGATACACTCTCGTTCAAAAGCTTTTCAATCTAAATCACAGGAAGGAAAGTTGAAGCCAAAGAATTTTCTCCCTAAAATATATATTGATCCTGAGAATATTTCCAAGCAACAACATGGAAACAATGCGCACAGGTTTTACCCCCCATTTCTCAACCTCAACACCCAAAAGTCTACTAAGATCAGCCAACTTCTAGTCATTGCACAAAAGATGATGGTACTTGATCCATCTCAGAGAACAACACACAAAACCCACTAATCAAATTTTCATGAAGATTTCCAGCACTTTTAAAAGGAGATAACAACAGTAAACTTCAAGAGTAAGAAGTTCAAGGCAAGATTTAAACTCAAAGACTGCCAGATAATTATCTCCGAAAACCCTCAGTGTCCTCCAAATTTCTGAAGACAACACCCAGAAGGATTTCCAGTAAAACTACATCACATTTATTCAGTCCTCGGCGTGCTTTCTAACAAGGAGTCCCTTCATCAGAGCAGGATTGCTTCCAGAATTCTCTCCCCCATCACTGAAAATTTATAGCATCCCAGGCATCTCTGCACACTTCTATGATCTCATCCATCATTAGAACTCACTAGCTGAAGATCTGGGAAACCCTCGCCAGTCAAGGCAATAGACCCACTTTATGCGACTGACTTCATTTTCTTCATTGCTCTTCTATATCATCTCTGATACTGGAAGAGTATTCTATAAAAACCTCCCAGAAAACGATAAGAGGCATCAGAAATAAAAACCTCCCCGAAAACGATAAGAGGCATCACATTGTAACATTCTCAGAAATAAATACTGCTCCGTGTTGAAAATAAACATCAGAGCTAGAAACTATCCTGCAAGCATAATCTAAAGGATCAAAAAATTGCACCGTGTTAAATCTTCAATGGAACAAACTGTAATTAATTGTGTACAATGTTAGAACAAGCATTTGGAAACAAAATGCGCCAACAACAAAAGAAGGAAATTTTTTTTTTTGACAAGAGTTGTCCGAGATGGACAACAAAAAGGGAAATAAAGAGAACATAATCAATTGTGTAGAACTCTCTTTCCACCTTATCAGCCAGAGGCCACCACTTCAGCAGGTATCCAAGGTCAAGAAATAGCTAGGGTACCATGCACTGTGTTTGGATCATAGATGGTGCCAGATATTTTTGAGGGAGGCCAATACCGGAGCACTGATCTCCCAACAATGTTTTTAACGGGAAGGGGTCCCCTGAAAGAAAAAAGAAAACATTGTAAAACCAAAATAAAACAAACACATATATCCTAGCTCCATGTCATTGACGTCTATATAGAAAAACAAGAGTGAGTTTTGGGTTTCAGTAACTTACCAGTTGTGAGAGTCAAAGCTGTCATTACGGTTATCACCAAGAACAAATACATATCCTTTAGGTATTAGCTGCATAAGCAATGAAACCAGTGGTCAATGCATAAATCTAACTTGAAATTCATCACTCGAATTAAGAACATCAGACAATTCAATACTACACACACACACGCACACAAATGTCACCATGATGATGCCCTCTTTGGAGAAGTTATTTTGGAAACCTTACATAGCATCACTAGCACAGCTACACAGGTTAAATGCACTAGTATAGAGACCAGCACATGCCTAAGGGCGCAAATATTGAAAGGGTCCCCTCATATGTCAGAGATAAGCTTGTTAAGAGGAAATAAATATTTCAAATCAGACATGAGGTAGTCATATAAGTTTTGGCAAGGTGTCACATTAAAAATTGCATGTGTTGCATAAACGCAATTTCTTAATTAAGAGTTGTTGGAAAGAGAGAGTTTACTGATGGGGAAGTTGATAAGAATCATCGAGGGGTCGTCGAGTGATCGCCGAGGAAGTCGACGACGAAGACGAAGGGAAACAGCAGCAGAAGAAAGCAGCAGCAGCAGAACAGGTTCAGCGGTCGACCGGCCCGGTCGACCGCACATGCACGACCGAAATGTCCTGACTGCAGGAACCAAACTCTCTGTTGTTTTGGGTCGACCGGACCGGTCGACCGGAGAGGAGGTCGGTCGATCAGCCGGTCGACTGACGGTCGGGTTTGGACGAAAATCTGCTGCTCCGCAAATCTGGGTATTTAAGCCTAAGGTTGATTTCTAGGGTTTTTGTACCTGCGAAAAAGTATTAGCTTAGAGTTCTCTTGCATTCAAAGAGACTGCTAACTATTGTAATCATCTTCTTTTGAAATTAATCTCTCCATTGGATTGCCCCGAGGACGTAGGCATTGAGGCCGAACCTCGTTAAATCGTGTGTTTGCGATTTGTGTCTTCTTCTTGTGTTATTTGGGTGTTCTCTATGCTTGGAGATCTGTGGGATTCTCTATTGGTTGTTGTCATCAGTGCACAACAAGTGGTATCAGAGCTTCTATGTTGCGCTTGGGATTTCTGAGGATTCGAAGGGCTCGAGATCTGATCCGGTGGAGATCGTGTGTCGATCTCAGATAAGAGGTATTGGTGTTCGAGGAGATCGTGTGTCGATCTCAGAAGGACGCAAGGAGGGCTCGTTGAATCTGTGGAGTAGATCCGGTGAGAAACTCGATCTAGGGTTTCAAGGGACAGGTAAAAATCCTATTTTTTATCTGAGTAGAGATCTATTTCAAGTTGGTTGTTCTTCCGCATAGATAGAGGATCAGAAATCTCAATGGCAGAGGAAAGTACTTCGGTTAAGACCATACATCCTCATTCGAGGATCGACGTGGTGAAGTTCAATGGTACAAATAATTTCGGGATGTGGAGATGTGAGGTTATGGATGCGCTGAATGCATCGAACCTCGAGGACACTCTCCTACTGGAGAAGAAGAGGAACACGACCACTGAAGAAGAGTGGGCAAAGATGAACAGATCGGCATGTGGCTTGATACGTTCATGTTTGTCGCAAGACATAAAATACCTTACACAACATGAGACGTCGGCGAAGAAACTATGGGAAACTCTTGCGAAGAAATACCTGACGAAGAGTGTTGAGTCCAGGTTGCAGCTTAAGAGTAAGCTGTATCAGTTTCGGATGAAGGGGAGCACAGTGAATGAGCACATCAACCGATATACGAAGCTTCTTACAGACTTGGTAAACGTGGATGTCACTATAGATGAGGAAGATAAGGCGATCATCTTTCTGAACTCACTCCCAGCGGAGGAGTATGAGACATTCACTCTGACCTTCATCAATGGAAGGCAGACCTTGAATTATGATGAGGTGTCGTCTGCACTGTCGAGTTATGAGACGAGGAAGAAGGAGAGACATCCTTCTGGGTCAAACTCATCGGTGGAGGCACTGGAAGTAAGAGGCAGGAGTTCATCGAGGAAGAGCAAGGAGGTTAGAGGAAGATCTAAATCCAGGCGGGTTTCAGAAATCTGAAGAGGAATCAGTGTGCCTTGTGCAAGGAACTAGGACACTGGAAAGCAGAATGCCCGAAGGCCAAAGGTAAGAAGGTGGAGTCAAAGACCGAGGCGAATCTCGCACAGGCGGATGGATCGGATGATGACTCTTCAGTGTTCTCTCTCTCGGTTACTACCCCTACTATTTGTAACTCAGATAGTGCTGAGTGGATCTTGGATAGCGGAGCCACCTATCATGTGTGCCCGAACAGGGCCTGTTTTTCTAGCTTTGAGAAGCTGGATGGATGTTACACGGTCATGGGGGATGACCATCTGTGTAATATAGAAGGGATGGGTACAGTTCGCATCAAGATGGATGATGGGATAGTTCGAGAGTTGAAGGAGGTGAGGTATGTACCTCATCTCAAAAGGAATCTTATCTCAGTTGGCACTTTGGAAGCATCGGGCATGGTGATATCTGTTCGAGATGGCTATCTCAGGATGATCAAGGGCTCGATGGTGGTGATGAAGGGCATCCGCCGAGGAAACCTCTACTACTTGAAGGGTAGTACGATTACAGATCAGGTGGAGACTTCGAGTTCTTCAGATGATGTTGGCCCGGGGATATGGCAGGGAAAGGTTGGACAGGAAGAAGAAAAATCTTTGCAAGCTCCTGCTAAGATGAAATTGTCGGAAGGTGCTGCTACCTGCAAGTCGGAGGGTGAACACAGCGTTCTGGACAAGAAGAAGGTGAGATTCAGCACCAGTACTCACCACAATGAAGTTCTTGATTGTGTTCACATGAGTGTATGGGGACCTGCTAAGACGGCATCGCTTGGAGGTCACGGTACTTTGTCTCATTTATTGATGGTTCATCTAGGCAGTTTTGGATATATCCTATGAGACAAAGGGGTGAAGCCCTAGATGTGTTGGTGAAGTGGAGAGGAAAAATGGAGAGGCAGATAGGTAGGAAGATAAAGGAGCTTCATATTGGTAATGTTGGAAAGGACATGTACCAGTTCCTACAATTTGGCCAGAACACAGCTATTGTTACTCACTTCACAACAAGTACAGATGGGTTGGCTAAAGATGTAGTCCGTTCCTTGCTGGAGGAGGTTCGGAGGCTGTTGTCTAATGCAGGATTAGACAAGTCGTTTTGGGCTGAGGCGACTGAGTATGCTAGCCATCTCATGAACAGGTCGACTGCGATTGGAGGTAGAGCTCCACTGAATATTTGGTCTGGGGAAGCTGCTCAAGATCATTGTTTGCTGCAGGAGTTTGGAAGTCCGGCCTACTTCAGTGTCAAGAATGGCAAAGTGAATCCGCGAGCAAAGAGGTTTGTCTATTTGGGCGTCAAGGGAAACAGCTACAGGTTGTGGGACCCCGAAAACAAGAAGATCGTGATGAGCAGAAATGTCACTTTTGGAGAGACTTCAGGGTTGAAGTCCATCGTCTCTCAGCAGGTGGAGAGGACGAAGACCAAGGGAAGATCGCAGCGGGTGGAGGTTGATGCTACTCCATCATCTCCAGTTGGTTCGGCATCAAAGGATACTTCAGCGGAGGTGACACCGGGTGGAGTTCATGATACCAAAGGTGATGCTGAACAGGTTGAAGACATTGTTGAGAATGTCGAGTTGTTTGCAGCTATAGGAACAAAGGTGAAACCACGCTTGTGGGGAAAGAAGCATGAATCTCAAGCTTGTGATCGTGACAAGCTGAAGTTGAAGGCCGTTGCTCTCCATGATGGTCAGGAAGAGGTTCATATGACTCGGTCAGACAGGTTCACTGCTGCAAATAGTGGTGCAAGTGCTTGAGCTTGATGAAGCTCATCTAAATGAACTACGGTTGGCTTGATCCTTTTGGGCAAAGGTACGTAGGCAACCGTAAAGGCGCAACCATTTGGTGATGCAACTCTTATGGAGCTATTTGGGTTCTCGAGAAGCTGTTTGGATCTTCACGTAGAGGTGAAGAGGTGTGGCCGTTTGGAGCTTCACGTAGAGGTGGAGAGCTTCACGTAGAGGTGAAGCGTTGTGGCCAGTTGGACTTCACGGAGAGGTGAGGTGTTGTGGTCTCGATGAACAGGTGATCTTCCGGTGAGAAGATGTTGAGCTTGCATAAGGAGTGGTGTGCATCCAGTTGAAGCCGATGATGGTTGGTGTGATCTACGCAGACTTGGTTGGACCATCAGTAGAAGACAGGTAGACTAGATAGAGCTGGTCAGTTGGAGAGTCAGTGTTGGCTCGTGAGGAAGTCTTCGTGAGGTCGTGAAGTTGCGGAGTAGAAGCCATGTTGATCGGCATGTATGAAAATTCTCTGCAAAGAAGGCATTTACGATGCTTTCCAGTGGATAGCTGAGCTAAAGATTCCAAGCCGAGATCGTGTGTCGATTTCGCCGAGATCGTGTCGATTTCGTCCGGTGCGCGCAAGCCGAGATCGTGTGTCGATTTCGCCGAGATCGTGTGTCGATTTCGCCAGGTGAATGGACTGGGGTTTGTTGGAGATCGGCTCAGATTTTAGGTAAAATCTTCGCCGAGGTGGAGAATTGTTGGAAAGAGAGAGTTTACTGATGGGGAAGTTGATAAGAATCGTCGAGGGGTCGTCGAGTGATCGCCGAGGAAGTCGACGACGAAGACGAAGGGAAACAGCAGCAGAAGAAAGCAGCAGCAGAACAGGTTCAGCGGTCGACCGGCCCGATCGACCGCACATGCACAACGTGCACAGGGTCAGAGAGCGGTCGACCGCCGGTCGACCGAAATGTCCTGACTGCAGGAACCAAACTCTCTGTTGTTTTGGGTCGACCGGACTGGTCGACCGGAGAGGAGGTCGGTCGATCAGCCGGTCGACCGACGGTCGGGTTTGGGCGAAAATCTGCTGCTCCTCAAATCTGGGTATTAAGCCTAAGGTTGATTTCTAAGGTTTTTGTGCCTGCGAAAAAGTATTAGCTTAGAGTTCTCTTGCATTCAAAGAGACTGCTAACTATTGTAATCATCTTCTTTTGAAATTAATCTCTCCATTGGATTGCCCCGAAAACGTAGGCATTGAGGCCGAACCTCGTTAAATCATGTGTTTGCGATTTGTGTCTTCTTCTTGTGTTATTTGGGTGTTCTCTGTGCTTGGAGATATGTGGGATTCTCTATTGGTTGTTGTCATCAGCGCACAACAAGAGTAAAGAAGTTTTTCATTTGCTATACTTGACCAAACAAATTTAGAAGAGGATGCAAGTATGAGTCATTACCATTGGCTCCATTTCGTATGCAAGTGGCTCCAATATGAATTCTTCATCTTGTGCAACTCCATTTACATACAGTTTCCCATCACGGACCTATCATGGGTGGAAAATTTTTAAATAAATTGCTTGGAACTTGACTCTATAAAGTAACACATGCACCAAAAGATATGCAAGACCAAAAGATGCTAGAAAAACCATAGTAGCTTACTTCAACATAATCCCCAGCCTTGGCCACAACTCTCTTGATGAAGACATCACCTGAACTGTATCCATTTTCCTGCACAATACCAATTATATTGCAATTCAGAGAAAAAGATAATTAGCAAACTTTAATGAACAACAAATATTGGATGCAGTAAATAAAAACAAAACAATAGACTACCTGAAGGATTTGAGGAGCCTTGAAGAGAACAATATCTGAAATTTCAGGCTCTCTGAATAAATAAGAAACCTGCAATTTTACATCAGAAAGACAAATTAAGTTTACATCACAAAGAAAATATAACACAATACATAGTTAAAGTGATAAAAAAAAGTTTCGTTACTGAGTCAAAACCCATTACTATTTCATAAAGGGTTGCTAAAGTTCTTTCATATCCCTGATATTTTTTTCCTCGTTATACCTCAGATTCTAATCTATCTTAATTGCATGGTGTAAAATCTCGGTATATCAGTCAATGGTTTATAATATCAATATTGTCAATATCGGCCTTCATTATCGGCAATTCGGCCATATCATACGGCCATATCATCGATATCATTATCGATATTGACCGATATTATAGGATCAATATTGCATCCAGTGCCTCAAAAACCAATACAATATTGCCGATATATATCAGAATCAGACGATATGTGAAACCATACTGAATTGCTTCATTCACTTCAATTCATAAAATATATCAAAAGGCAAAATATGACATTGAAATTAAACAATTATATGAAATAAGCATGATGAAATTATAAGACTTAATAAAGATCAGAATTGAAAATAATAATGCTATGCACACTTTATTAATTGGGTTAACTAAGTTTTGTTTGGTTACGCTGGTAACAGCATATATAATCTCTAAAACATCATATTTATGCAATCATCAAACAATTACTAACATGCTCTTTCCTTAAACAAAATTACTAACATATACTCTAACAAAATCAATACCCATGACAAACAAAATGTAACATAATCATATCCAATCTAGAAAATTCTGTTACCTTCTCCGCCAATATGCGGTCTCCAACATCCAAGGTCGGGTACATCGACATCGTAGGGATCGACCTTGGTTCCGCCAAGTGTGACCTGTACAGCAATGGAACAGTCACTGCAGCAAAAACAAACTTTGCATCCTCCGAACACGAATTCATCCACCGAGAGAACCAGCAGCTCGTGTTTGCATTATTCCTCTGCAACCCTTTCACACTATCTTTCACCCTCACAGCCTCCATCGAGGCTACTGTCGAAGGAGCTCGACTCCAATCAACACTAGCACTAGCAGTCATCTCCTTATCTTCCACCCCACTTCTTGAAGGCCCAGCAATGAATTCGCTACAAGGGAACCACTTCTTCGCCTGCAAGAAGGGAAGGAAGGAGGAGGGTTTAAGCCCTCCGAATCCCATAGAAGATGAGATCCCGAAGATTTCAAGCCCAACAGACGATCCAGATCCCGAGCCAGACGCCATGGCCGAGATCAAACTAACAGTGATGCTAACAGGCCTCGATCCTTTAGCCACAGAATGAGTGTTACAAGCCAAAGTCGAGTACTTCGCCGCCGCAGGAAGCTGAGTCTTCGACTTCTCTTGAACCGAAGCCCTCGTTCGGTCGCCGGACAAAGTCGAGAACTTTGAAGACTGCGGCTTGGACCGATCCCGGTCCCGGTCCCGGTCCCGGTCCCGGTCCCAAACCCTATACTTGCCGAGATTCGGATCATCCTCCAATCTCTGATTTGTGAAGAGAGAAAGAAATCGCCCGGCCGCTGACTCGTGGGTGAATCGGCAGTTGCCGCCGCACCGGAGACCGGCGGAGGCGGCGAGGGTTTGAGACACGTAGCCGGAGAAGGAGAGGGTGGTTCTGATCGCCATAACGGAAACTTTCAAAAACCGAGAAACGATTGGATGCAGCGAGCTCGAGGGGACGACCCTAGAGATTAAGCCGATTCCATTTCGAGCGAAGAGGGAACTGAATCGGGGTCGGCCAAGGGGAATTGAAGGCTGTTGAGGGCGACTAGGGTTTCGAGATCGCTGAAATGAGAATAATTAGGGGTTTCGATGGAGAAAGAATAAATTAGGGCTAGGATTTTTCTTCTTTTTTGCCCCCTCCTCTCGAGAGAGAGCAGAGAAAAAGGCAGAAGAAGAAGAAGAGAGATGAAAGCACCGGAGAGGTTCCAAATTTTATGAGCAGACGGCAGCCAAGGGGGAGTAGACAAATGGGCCTGGATTTCACAATAATTACGAGGTAACCGAATATTTGAAAGTGTTAGTGAATCTCCGATTAAATGACAACTCTACCACCGTTTCACAGCGCCGACACGCGGTGGGATTTGGCAGTTGGAGGCGGGAAAGGTGAGGGTATAATTGTCAATTAGTGGGACGACCTTTCCAGAGTTTTTGGATATATTGTGGGAAAATAGTAGGGACAATTCGGACAATGTCGTTCCATTAAAATGTAGGAGAGTTGACCGTGGACAAAGTCGTTAGGAGGTGGACTTCTTGTACCTTTCCTTAATGGACCCCACACCCGTGGGCCAATTAGGCCCATCTAGCCCAAGAATGTTTTATTTTTCAATAAGGCCTTGCTTGGTGGATGGAATTGAGCTAATTTCTAGTAGTTCTTACCAAACAATTAAATTTAATAAGAGTTAGCAAGTTATGATGAAAATAGATTTAACTAAAAAACACCTTCAAAATTACCTAGAAATTCCTTCAGTTCTTCAAACTCAAGAATTACTAATTCCATTAAAAAATTGAAATTAGTCTTCCATTCCCTCTTTCTCTCTATCTCAATTATAACTCTAGCTAAATCTAATTTCAAACAAATAATTGAAAAAAATCTAATTCCTAACTCCCTGTTATTTCTTTTTTTTCAATGCACTAATTCCCAACTCCTAACTTCACTTGCCAAACAAAACCTAAGTGGAGCTAAACTAGCTATATAGTTTTCTATTAGTATAAAAGCAATTTCAAAAGTTTTTATTTTAGTGAAAATTTAGATTTTCTTTCCTTCTGCTCTGTTTGTTTTTACCACACGAAAGATAATATTTGGTAAGAAAATTCAATAATTTTTGCGCAGCAACAATCAGCAACAATTTTAAAAGTCAACAAACTTATAATTGCTTGAAATAAGTGCAAATCACATGAATTTTTGAGCACAAGAAAGAAATATTTTTTGGGTAGAACCAACCTATAACAATTTTAAAAGGGAAATAAGTGCAAATCACAAGAATTTTTTGGCACGGAAAAGAAATATATATTTCAACGTTTTTACTTCTTTTAGATGATTTCATTTCATTGTATTATAACACTTGTAACACATAAATATGAGACTTTAAAAGGGCAACTTTACTTTTATATCAGAAAAATATGTAATTAGTAATTATGGTTTATGCTATCTCACATGTCACTCTATATAATAAGAATAGTACAAATAGCATTTTGTAAATAAAAAAAAGAAAAAATTGATTCTCCATTTTTGAAGTCAAAAACAATTTTATTGTCTTTGTAGAGCAACCACCCCCCATGTGCACCTCCATCCTTGGAGTTTCAAATGGAGTCAAAGAAGTGACGTAGGAACAAAGAGTGATGTAAGCACATACGTAAGCAAAACATGAAGACATTCATTAATTTCTTATTTAACTCATCACTTAGCCCTTAATCCAAATAAAAGGTAAAACATACTTTTGATTTTTTTGACTTGACTTTGACCAGATAAAACACTAAAACAAAATACCAAACTCACACCCAAAAGAGAACCCAATGAGTAGAGGACCAACAGAGATGCATCATTCAATCATATATTGGAGTCTTTGAGATGTTGAGTTTTTGGGTACTTTTGCTCAGTGAACCAGCAAGGCGCATTATCAGCTACTTAATTTGGCAATAATCAACAGAAAATAATGAGACAGCTCACTGTCACTGATGACTTAATCTTTCACGTTACTCCCACTAATTAGTATTAAAGAAAGCTAACTATAAGTGTTTTTAGTAATAGTTTATCCCCCATAACTCCATACGTGCAAGTTGGTAAGTCATTTGAGCTGACTAATAAAATTTAAAAGGATTAATAGCTCGTGGTCAAAGATATTATAGATTGCATTTAATGTCACACTAGAATGAATAGTCTCCCACATTGTTGTCGGGTTCGGGTAATATATACATGTACTATTTAAATCCGGATCCAATATAGGTTGAGACTTAGTTATGGAAACAGAATATATTCTTCTCAATTAAATTCATAATGTAAATACAAAATTTAATATTTATAGTCAAATATTCTTATGTGGTGTAGTAATCACTTTCTGACCCGTCCGAGTGTCAATTCAGCCTTGCGTAGATGTACGACGCGTGGTTACTTACGGAACAGTTAATTCGGAACCATCGTCTAGTTTGGATTGCGAACGGGTCGGGTGATTAACATAAGAGTCAGATCCGATTACAGATATCTCTATCCTTAAACCCAATCTTAATTCAAATAAGGTAGCAACCTCCGGAGGCAGTTCATCCTCATCTGCAGCCGAGCACGAACCATAAGGTAGAGATAGAGTCTCTCCTACATCAATTCAAACAGAGGCGTTCAACTCGATCCTTAGCAAGATAAAAGATTTAGGTATTCAAACTGAGAAGGACTCTCTAACCTTATCTATTCGGCATGACTTGTATAAATAGAAGATCCCTTCCATCAGGAAAGGAGCCAAGTTCTCCCGAATCCAAAGAACACTTTTGTGATCACCATTGACACAATGGAATCTCTCTCTCCATTGTTTTTTTCCCTTTCGTATTTTCCCGTATTTTCATTGTGTTTGTGACTGACTTTTCCATGATTTGGTTATATCACCAAGGCCACCACCACCACAAGAGCTTGGAGGAGACCATGCAACAGCTCGCTGCCACTACATAAACATTCATGACCACCACAGACACCAACTAGAAGAACCAAGCAGCTGCAATTCATAACCTAGAGGTACAAATGAGCCAAATTTCTAGCCTGTTGTCCAATCGACCACAGGGATCGTTACCAAGTAACACGAAGGTAAATCCCAAAGAACACGTCAAGACAATCATGTTAAGAAGTGAAAAAGTTCTAGCACAGGACCAACTCATCGGAGAAGAAAATCCTACTTCAATAGACACTGGAGATGAAACCCAGAACAAGAGAAGGAGGCAGGAGATGTACAGAGTCAGAGTTCGGCCAGCCAGCCGAAATCTCGGCCAGGTAGCCATACTATGGAAGATTCTCAGGCTTTGGAACATCCTACAGAGAAGGCATTTATCAAGCCATATGTTTTTCTACTTCTATTCCCCTAAAAACATAAGCTATAAGCACTTTGTTCAATTTCTGAATATGTTTAAAAAATTGCATATTAACATTTCTTTTGCAGAGGCCCTAGCGCAGATGCCTAAATACGCAAAGTTCATGAACGAAATCTTAAGAAATAAGAGGAAATTTGAGGATCATGAAACAGTAATATTGAATGAAGAACGCAGTGCTATTCTGCTAAACAAACTTCCTCCAAAGCTTACGGATCCAGGGAGTTTTTTTATACCTTGCATTATAGGAAACTTAAAATTCGACAATGTTTTATATAATCTTGGTGCAAGTATAAATTTAATGTCTTTCTCTATTTTCGGGCATAGGGTTTGGGAGAATCGAAGCAAACTACTGTCTCACTCCAATTGGCAGATAGATTGATAAAGTACCCGCTTGGTGTTATTGAAGATATGCTTGTTAAAGTTGACAAGTTCTATTTCTCTGCAGATTTCTTCGTACTTGACATAGAGGAAGATAGTAATGTTTCCCTCATATTAGGCCGACCTTTCTTAGCCACAGGAAGAACTTTGATTGATGTGGAAGAAGGAGAACTCATCCTTTGGGTGCAAGATGAGCAAGTTACTTTCAAAGTTTTTAAAGCCACGTCACAACCATCAAACGTCAAGAAGTGCTTTAAAATTAATAAGGACAGGAAAGAAGTTGAAGTATCAAAAGAGGAGCATCAAAAGTTACTTAGCAAAGAGTCCAATCAACCCAGGTCCTCCAAGTCCAACAATGCAAAAATTAAGAAGTAAAGTTTCTACTTGAAAGCTGCACTGCCAAACGAAATATGGAAGGAAGTCTAAAAGATTGTAAAAAACTTATCGTGACTAATACTTTCCATACATGAGCCTCCATGAAGATCAGCAGAAAGTCTAGCAATTGAGTATAACTTAAAGCACTTCTTTGGAGGCAACCCAAGTTTTATAACTTCTTTTATTATTTTTTCTATTTTAATTTTTTTAGTACTAATTTGTCTCTTTTGTATGTGAGGTTGCCTCCTTTGTAGACTGATCCAATACTCCCATATGAACCACAAAATCACCACAATATGAGCACCAGAAGACAGAGCATCAAAGGACTAGAAGTTCAACCCATTAGCCGAATTTTTGGCCAGCTAGCCGAACTCTGGTGGGCGTTTGACCAGAAGTTTTTCAGGTGTAAACTTTTCAAATTACTGTTTTTCTGAGTCTGTTTCAAAGATATGTGATTTTCAAAATTAAATTGCTTTGTGATAAATAAGATCTTTTGATTTAATTATGGATTTATCTTTCAAATTTAAAAATTTTGAGGTGACTCTCAATCCTGATTTTATGCATGGGGACATAGCACAATTTAGGTATGGGGGTGGAGGTCAAATCTTTTGAATTTTTTTTGAAATCTTTCCTTAATTTTTTTAACTTTATCCTTTCCTTATTTTTATCTTCTTTATTTCATCCTCTTCAAAAAAATCAAAAAAAAAAAAATTGAAATTCTAATTTCAAAACTCCCTCATCTTTTCTCAAGAGTATTCAGTTTCCAACATCTTCTAAGATTTCAAATTTGAAATTTAAATGAAGTGTAGTTTTGGGAGAAGAGTACATACATTTCCTATATAAACTAACTTCAACTTTCTTTTTTTCTCACAAATTCGAGTCTAACCTCTCAAATCAGAGCGTTCTACAGTCAGGAGAAAGAGTTCTAGGAATCTCAGCCACCAGATTCGCGACGTTCGAGGCAGGAGATCGGCCAGGCAGCCGCGATTTCGGCCAGGTAGCCGAACTTTAGCAGGATCTTTCTCCTAAATTCTTCAGGGATAGTAAGTGCTTTGTTTTTCATCTTTTATAGTGCTCAGTTTTCTGTAAGTTCGTCATGTTTAAGATCTTTGCTGAGCACAATTTTTTTTTTGTATTCGAAGCATTTTGGATGTATTTTTTGGATCAAATAAGGGTTAGAAATTGGGATTATTTGTTGCATGCTAATACTTATGAATTTTATATTCCTGTCCTACTACAAGAGTTTTATGATGGGTTTTCAGAAAATAACATTAATAAAAATTAAGGAATAATTGAAGTGAATTGGAGAGGGGAGATGAAAATCTTATATTTTCAAACAATTTCTGAAATAACGTATATTCCTCTTGTGGAAAGAGGGACTCAAGAACCGAAAAACCTAGGAAACTACATCACTTAATGGGAGAATATTGCAAGGTACCTCAAGGGGGTGGTATTAGTGTCAAAATATTGTATAGGAATGTGTATGCATTATGTACACGGTTGAATCGTAATCTCTTGGGTGTATCACATGTTTCATCTTTTTACAATCAAGTTTTACGCATCGCCTACATTTTGATGACTATAAAAAAAGATTTTTTCATGTGCTACACACTATAGGACACCATTGGTAGCGCTAAAGATAAACGAAAGATCTTTTTGTCACTACCAATTCTTGTCACATAAATTTGCAAGTAATGGATGCTTAAAGATGAATTTAATCATGCTATAAAAAATAAAATTAGTATTCAAGTTGAAACTATTTCTTCATCTTATAATGCTTCAGCGCAAATTGATTGGGTACTCTCCATGCTACAAAGTGTTGGCCCAAGAGGTTACACTCTCCATTTGTCTTTTGGTTTTGATGATGACAAACCAAATATGAGCTATTTGGTACTAACAAGTTTGTTAAGATGAGTTTCAGGTTTTGTACCATGTTTAGAGACCATTCGCTTAGCTATTGCAAGAACTTCTAAGTTCCACAAAGTAAGGAAGGCAAATTGCACATCAAGGAAGGATCATAGAAGAGAAGGCACTAGCAAGGCATTGGATGGCTCAAAGACTTGAAGATAGCTCAAGAAGTCTTCTTGTAATTTGTTTTTCAGTTTATAGTATGTTAAAGAATAGTGGATAGGTTTTGAAACTCTATCACACACGTTTTTGCGCACATGCTCATTCCAAAATAATTTCTTATAAATTATACAAAAATATTTTGCATACAAGTTTTTGCCTACAAATACATCTTTATGTTTAATTATATTCCCTGTTCAAAAGTATTTTTGTTAAAATCAAAATCCTCTTTATTTTCTTTCCAAAAATGATTTTTGACCTGATCCGGTCGACCGGGACAGTCGACCGAATCTGTATCAGTCTGGTCCGGTCGACCGGACCAGTCGACCGCAGTTCTGGCAGATGCACGTATCTGTGTGCATGTCTGCCAGTCGACCGGGGCGGTCGACCGAGATATTTTTTTGCTCACAGGTTTTCTCAGTCGACCGGGTCGGTCGACCGCTAGCCTATAACGGTCGAATTTTTGAACTACCGGTCGACCGGCCCAGTCGACCGATGTGTCCGTTGAACAGTAACAGGCAGATTTTAAGTGAGCTGTTTATTTTGTCTTTTGTCTTTAAAAATTCGTTTAAGGATATATTTTGATCTAATTACCTCCTAAACATCAGTAATTATGTTTTATCCTTAAACCCTAGCCCTCTCCTATAAATAGGGGTGTTTGGGGAGAGATTGGTTACAACATTCATTGCTACAAAATTCAAAAGTTTAAGGCTTTCAAAAGTTCTTGGTTTTTGTACTAAATTCTCTCAATTTTCTGAAGGGTTTTCAAAAGTTTTTCTCTGATTTCAATTTCTTTTCCTTACACACAAAAGAGCTTCAATTCTACTCATTATTCTCTAAGGACCTTTGTAAGGGAAGAGATTTTTGAAAGAGAGAGTTTGTGGTCTTGTGACTACTCAGAGATCCTTGTGATTGTAATTGTGGAGTTGGGTACTCCGGTTGTAATTGTTCTTTGTGATAGTGGAAGTAGCTAGAATCCTTCTGGGGAAGGCGGGGAGTAGAGCTGGGTGCTCGAACCTCGATAACATATCCTTGTGTTTGTGATTGGTTTACATTCTTGCAATCCTTACTCTACTTTGCTTGGACTTATTACTTGCTCATCATTTTCATTGTCATACTTACTTGCTTGCATTCATCTTGTGATTCTTGATTGTGATTGTTGTAGCTTTAAATTTTAATTTGCCCTTTGATTAGCATTGTCACCTATTCACCCCCCTCTAGGTGACTTTTCAATTGGTATCAGAGCTTGGACTCTAGGTTTGGCTTAACATCCATAGAGAGATCCTTAAAATATTGCTAATCAATATTTTCATTCATCCATTCATACACTAGTAAACATGGCCGACAACATTAAATCCCCACCTAAATTTGATGGCCTAAATTTTCCAATTTGGAAGGTTAGGATGACTATATTTTTACAATCTTTGGGTAGCTTAGTAGCCAAGTCCTTGACCAAACCCTATGAAGCACCCGATGGTGATGAGAGCACTTGGACCGACCTTGACTTTAAACTATATGAGGCTAACTCCAAGGCCCAAAACTCCCTATTAACCGCCTTGAATGAGGATGACCTTACACGGGTAATTCATTGCCAATCCGCCTATGAGATTTGGCAACACTTATTGGTCACACACGAGGGGACTTCACAAGTCAAGAGAGCTAAGATAGATCTCTTGAGGTCCCAATATGAGTCATTTAAAATGCTTGATGATGAGTCTATTGATAGTATGGCTACAAGGTTTACTAAAATCACTAATGGTCTTTCTTCCTTAGGTGATGACATCTCCAACGATCAAAAGGTGCGGAAAGTAATTCGGGCTCTTCCTTCATCATGGGAGATCAAGGCCACCACCTTGAAGGAGTTGAACGACAAGGACGAGATGGACCTCATTAGTCTCATTGGGAACCTAAAGACCCATGAGATGGAGAAGAAGGCAAGAGAAGAGGCCACTACTTCAAAGAAGAAATCCATAACCTTCAAGACTTCATCCACAAATGATGACGATGAAGATGACGAAGAAGAAGATGAGGAGCTTACTCTACTTGTTCGCAACGTCAAGAGGATGTACCGGAAGAACAAGCTCAACTTCCGGAGAAAATTTGAAGGCAAAGAGGAGCGGAAGATCATTTGCTACAATTGCCGCAAACCCGGACATATCATGGCGGATTGTCCGGAGTTCAAGAAGAAAATGACTTCCTCCTTCAAGCCAAAGAAGCCGGAGGAAAAGAAAGCTTACAAAGCTACGTGGGATTCGGAAAGCGAGTCCGAAGAGGAGGTGGATCAAGCTAATATGTGTTTCATGGCAAACACACCCAAGGTAACCCCTCAATCCCTTGATGATGAAGATGATGATGTAAGTAAGGAAGTTCTAGTGCATGCTTTTGTAGAACTTTTGAAACTTATGATAACAAGAAACTTGAATGCATAAAATTACAAAAAGAAGTTGCTTTTCTTAAGAATCAACTTGCCATTGTTTCTAAAGAAAAAGATGATATTTCTTCTAATTTCATTTCCATGCAAAAAGAATTTTGTGCCTACAAGAGTACTTGTAAGGCAAAATCTTCTATTATTGATGAAAAAGAAATTTCTTCTTTTAAATCCAAAATGAATGATTTTGAAAAAGTTTTAAATGATTGTGCTTTCAATACTAAGAAACTTGAGAACATGTTTTCTAAAAAGCACACTTCACATGCTAACACTTCACAAGCTAAGAATTCTCATGCTCACAATTCACACACTCACTATGCTTTTAAATATGGTAGAGTGTATAGATGCACATATTGTGGTAAAAATGGACATTTAGCTAAGTTTTGCTATGATCAACTAAATAGAACAAATAATCTTGTTTGGGTTCATGACACTAACCCTAGAGGACCCAAGAAAATGTGGGTACCAAAATCAAGTCTTAAATTGTTTGATGTAGGTACACACCAAAGCTCCAAGACGTAGGGAGCGGTGGTACCTTGATAGTGGTTGTTCAAGACAGATGACATGGGACATCAACAACTTCACAACCCTATCAAGGTACATGGAAGGTGGCACCGTCACCTTCGGGGATGACTCCAAAGGAACTATCATCGGTATAGGTAACATTCAAATTGGTGCATCTCCTATTATTGAGGATGTTGTTTTAGTAGATGGTTTAAAACATAATTTGCTTAGCATTAGTCAACTTTGTGATCGTGAACTTAAAGTTGTTTTTGATGATACTTCTTGTAAGATTTTTGATGTTAAATCCGATGTTTGTATTCTCACCAGTTTTCGTGATAATAATGTTTATATTATTGACATGCTTAATTTAGATTGTTCTACTAAATGCATGAATGCTTTTGATGAAAATTCTGGCTTTGGCATAGAAGACTAGGACATGCATCTTTTGACCATATTTCTAGGATTAATTCAAAGGAATTAGTGAAGGGTATACCTTGCTTGAATTTTGAGAAAGACCGCATTTGTGGTGCGTGCCAACTTGGGAAACAAACCAAGTCTTCCTTAAACCAATCAAGGATATCATGTCAACTAGGCCTTTAGAATTAATTCATATGGATTTTTGGACCAACTAAAACTAAGAGTTTAAATGGAAGTAGATTTGCATTTGTTTTGGTTGATGATTTCTCCCGTTTTACTTGGGTTTTCTTTTTGCAACATAAAGATCAAACTTTTTCTCATTTTAAGATTTTTCGAAAAAGAGTTGAAAAAGAAAAGGGTTTTCCGATTTTGAGAATAAGGAGTGATAGAGGTGGTGAGTTTGTTAACCAACTCTTCATGACTTATTGTGATGAAAAGGGAATTAAGCATGAAATGTCTTGTCCTAGAACTCCACAACAAAATGGAGTAGTAGAAAGGGAAAATAGAACACTTCAAGAGATGGCTAGGACAATGATAAGTGAATATGACCTCCCTCAATATTTATGGGCCGAGGCCGTAAACACCGCATGCTATATATCGAATCGTATTTATTTGTGCAAAAATTCTTCAAAAACATCATTTGAAATGTATCATTCTAGAAATCCAAATGTTGCATATTTTAAAGTTTTTGGATGCAAGTGTTTTGTTTTAAATACTAAGGATAATTTGGGTAAATTTGATGCTAAGGCTTATGAAGCTATCTTTGTTGGATATTCTTCTACTAGCAAAGCATATAGAGTTCTCAATAGATCTACACTTACCATAGAAGAATCCATGCATGTTAAGTTTGAAGAATCTAATGTGTTTGTTGAGAATGTTGTAGAGTTTGAACCATTAGGTGAAAACATGGAGAAACTATCCTTGAAGGACTCACCCGCGCAAGAAGATAAGTAAGAATCTATAAGTGAAGTTCAAGAGGATAAGGAGGAAAGCTCTCAACCGCTTCCTAAAGCTTGGAGATACGCTACAAATCATCCTAAGGAGCTCATCTTGGGTGATGCATCTAAAGGAGTCACAACGCGCTCCAAACTCCATGACCTATGTGGTAACTTTCTTTCATTTCTCATTTTGAACCCAAAGGCATTCTCGAAGCCGAGACGGACCCATATTGGTTGCTTGCCATGCAAGTGGAACTCAATCAATTTGAGCGCAACCAAGTTTGGCACCTTGATCCTAAGCCCCACGATAGACCAATAATTGGTACTAAGTGGATCTTTAGAAACAAGATGGATGAGTCCGGAAATGTCATTAGGAATAAAGTTAGGTTAGTGGCCCAAGGTTACACTCAAGTTGAAGGAATTGACTTTGAGGAGACCTTTGCACCCGTAGCACGGCTTGAAGCCATACGGATGACACTAGCTTTTGCATGTTTTAAAAATTTTAAACTTTTTCAAATGGATGTGAAAAGTGCATTTTTGAATGGTTTTATAAATGAAGAAGTTTATGTTTCTCAACCTCCCGGTTTTGTTGATCATGTTCATCCCGATTTTGTTTTTAAACTTGATAAAGCTTTGTATGGATTGAAACAAGCTCCAAGAGCTTGGTATGAAAGGCTTTCTAGTTTTCTCATTTCAAATGATTTTGTTAAAGGCAAAGTAGACACAACTCTTTTTACTAAGCATGTTGATAATGATATTTTAATTGTGCAAATTTATGTTGATGATATAATTTTATGTAAGGATTTTGAGAAGGTCATGCAACTTGAATTTGAAATGTCTTCAATGGGTGAGCTAAATTTCTTCCTTGGACTCCAAATCAAGCAATTGCAAGACGAAACCTTCATTAACCAAGCCAAGTACGCAAAGGAGCTAATAAAGAAGTTTGGGCTTGAAGGATCAAAGGCTTGCAACACTCCAATGGCAACTACAACCAAGCTTGATAAGGACGAACAAGGTAAAAATGTTGATATTAAATTATATAGAAGCATGATAGGAAGTCTTTTATATTTGACGACAAGTAGGCCGGATATCATGTTTAGTGTGTATCTTTGTGCTAGATTTCAATCGTGTCCTAAAGAGTCTCATCTTATTGCGGTAAAACGCATTATTCGTTATATTAAGGGCACTATTGGAATGGGTCTTTGGTATCCGAAAACTAGAGATTTTTCAATGACTAGCTATTCGGATGCCGACTATGCGGGTTGTAGAGTAGATAGAAAGAGTACTAGTGGGACATGTCAATTTCTTGGTAATTGTCTTGTTTCATGGTCCTCTAGGAAACAAAATTCCGTTGCTCTCTCAACCGCCGAGGCGGAGTATGTTGCCGCGGGGGCTTGTTGTGCACAAGTCCTTTGGATGAAACATACTCTCCTTGATTTTGATTTGCACTTTGATCATATAAAAATATTTTGTGATAATACTAGTACTATACACATGACCAAAAATGCAAATCAACATAGTAAGACCAAGCACATTGAAATTAGATATCAGTTTCTTAGAGATCATTTTGAGAAAGGTGATATAGATATTGATTATGTTTCCACGGATTTACAACTAGCCGATATTTTCACTAAACCTCTTGATTTTGCTAGATTTTCGTTTATTTGTGGAGAACTTAATGTTTGTATTATTGAATAGACATGTTTTTCATAACCCTTTTTGATGTATGACAAAAAGGGGGAGAATAAGTTTACATGACAAAAATAAGTTCATTTGGTCTTGGTTCCATATGAATTTATATGCTTTAATTTTAAAGATTTATTTTATGAGTTTTTGTTTATGTATGTATGAGTTTTTGAATTCATGTATTTTGAGAATTCTTGTGTTTTGTCTCAATTTCTTTCTATTGGTATCAAGTGCATAAATCTTTTGTTTTCAAATGAATTCTTGTGTTTTAAGCTTAAGTGTCTTTTTATATAGCATAATTTGAGGGGGAGTTTTCTCCTCCCTATATTTTTGTTTATAGCCTATTTGTTTTGTCATCATCAAAAAGGGGGAGATTGTTGGCCCAAGAGGTTACACTCTCCATTTGTCTTTTGGTTTTGATGATGACAAACCAAATATGAGCTATTTGGTACTAACAAGTTTGTTAAGATGAGTTTCAGGTTTTGTACCATGTTTAGAGACCATTCGCTTAACTATTGCAAGAACTTCTAAGTTCCACAAAGAAAGGAAGGCAAATTGCACATCAAGGAAGGATCATAGAAGAGAAGGCACTAGTAAGGAATTGGATGGCTCAAAGACTTGAAGATAGCTCAAGAAGTCTTCTTGTAATTTGTTTTTCAGTTTATAGTATGTTAAAGAATAGTGGATAGGTTTGAAGCTCTATCACACACGTTTTTGCGCACATGCTCATTCCAAAATAATTTCTTATAAATTATACAAAAATATTTTGCATACAAGTTTTTGCCTACAAATACATCTTTATGTTTAATTCTATTCCCTGTTCAAAAGTATTTTTGTTAAAATCAAAATCCTCTTTATTTTCTTTTTCAAAAATGATTTTTGACCTGATCCGGTCGACCGGGACAGTCGACCGAATCTGTGTCAGTCTGGTCCGGTCGACCGGACCAGTCGACCGCAGTTCTGGCAGATGCACGTATCTGTGTGCATGTCTGCCAGTCGACCGGGGCGGTCGACCGAGATATTGTTTTTGCTCACAGGTTTTCTCAGTCGACCGGGTCGGTCGACCGCTAGCCTATAACGGTCGAATTTTTGAACTACCGGTCGACCGGCCCAGTCGACCGATGTGTCCGTTGAACAGTAACGAGCAGATTTTAAGTGAGCTGTTTATTTTTGTCTTTTGTGTTTAAAAATTCGTTTAAGGATATATTTTGATCTAATTACCTCCTAAACATCAGTAATTATGTTTTATCCTTAAACCCTAGCCCTCTCCTATAAATAGGGGTGTTTGGGGAGAGATTGGTTACAACATTCATTGCTACAAAATTCAAAAGTTTAAGGCTTTCAAAAGTTCTTGGTTTTTGTGCTAAATTCTCTCAATTTTCTGAAAGGTTTTCAAAAGTTTTTCTCTGATTTCAATTTCTTTTCCTTACACACAAAAGAGCTTCAATTCTACTCATTATTCTCTAAGGACCTTTGTAAGGGAAGAGATTTTTGAAAGAGAGAGTTTGTGGTCTTGTGACTACTCAGAGATCCTTGTGATTGTAATTGTGGAGTTGGGTACTCCGGTTGTAATTGTTCTTTGTCATAGTGGAAGTAGCTAGAATCCTTCTGGGGAAGGCGGGGAGTAGAGCTGGGTGCTCGAACCTCGATAACATATCCTTGTGTTTGCGATTGGTTTACATTCTTGCAATCCTTACTCTACTTTGCTTGCACTTATTACTTGCTCATCATTTTCATTGTCATACTTACTTGCTTGCATTCATCTTGTGATTCTTGATTGTGATTGTTGTAGCTTTAAATTTTAATTTGCCCTTTGATTAGCATTGTCACCTATTCACCCCCCCTCTAGGTGACTTTTCACAAAGAACATGTCCTAGTTGCATCATCATCCACCAATGAATCGAAAGAGGAGGATGATGAATTCATTAATCAACAACCACCCGAAAATAATTGTGCATTTATGCATTTAATTTGGGAGGGGATAAAAAGAACATACAAGTTAATAAAAAGGAAGAAGAAGAAGAAGAAAACCGATGAGTCACGTTTTAGGAGGACACTTTCTGAAGGAGGTAGTAGTAGCATGAGAAAGAGAAGGAGGTGCGCTTAAGGGTAGTTGTATAGTAGGACCTTTGTTTTGTTTGTTTTTCTTTTATTTCTTTCTTTATTGTAAAAAAATTAAATTAAATTAAAGTTTTTGTGGTAAGTTGACCTAGTTGTAAGGGATTTAGTAACCATATAACTTGAATTAAATAAGAAATATCAATCTGATGGAATTTAAAAGTCTCTGAGTAGAGATGAAAATTTTAAAATATTATTGCTATCTAGAATTTGTCCATGTGAGTATGCATCTTATCTACACTTACACAATGGTTTAAACTTGAGATAATGAGGATAACTTAATACTAAATAATAATAAGAACCTTAACTATTGATTAGCTAGATGCTTTAGCCTCTAGAAGCTTTTGTATTTACGCGAAAGTTAGTTAAGTAATGTGTGTGTGTGTGTATTAACAAGTCTAATATCAATTAGTTAGGTATATTGGCCTCAAGAAGTCTTGATATTTACACGAAAGAGAATTAGATTAGTTATATGTATATTAAAAAAAGAAGAAGTACTTAAAGGGCAACGAAGTGGTAATATTTCGAAACTTATATTTAAAAAAATTAGTACGTAAGTTTGAATCAAAATCCCAAGTTAAGAGCTATACACATTCACAAAGATACATAGGATCAGAAAACTTAGGAAGGATGGTGATATAGGTTAAGATTTGAAAATCTCTACAAAGTAGATAATAGAATTCTTGATAAGAAATTGAACTTGATAACGAGAGTTTATGGTAACTAGAGAACTTATACATTAGTGATGCTTACCACTCCAAAAATATTTTGTCTTTTTATCTTTCTTTTTATATTTTCTTTATTTTTGGTTATCCTATTTTTGATTATCCTTTTTATCTTAATCTCTTTTCATCTTTTAAATTCTTTTATCGAATTTTGTGGGTGTAATTCACTGAAAATCCTCACGAGACAACACTCGTCCACTAGGGTAACTTAAAGACTTAACGTCTTGTTGCACATGCTAAGTGCAATTGTGAGTCCTACGAAAGTAGATTAGGACTTTATTTTTAGGATTTTTAGTTTTTCTTTTTCTTTTTATATTAGGATTTTGCTAGAGGACTAGCAAAACATAGGTATGAGAGTGTGATGTGTGTGTTTCATATACATGTTTTACATCACTTTTTATGCCTATTATTTGCTATATTTAATGTTACATGGGTATTTTGCAGGTGTTATTTTGTAGATTTTAGGTCAAGAGTAAATTAGAGAAAAAGAGTGAAATTGACGAATTGATGATATCGAGTGAACAAAAGAGATACAGAACCAAAGATCTGAAGCAGAGTTGGAATATCTCAACAGAGCCTTTACGCAAAATTAGAAATTTCACAAAAATCTCGGATTGAAATGGACCAAGAGTTCGACCACCGTATTTTCGGCCAAACAGTCGTAGACCAGTCAACTGAAATGCCAACTCAGAGGTCAACAAGAGCCAAAAAGCGAAACTTCAATACAACCAAATTTTCGGCCAGCCAGTTGAATTTTCGACCAGCTGGACGAACTATGGTGGTGCTTGTTGTAACCCTCTGCTCCCTGATGTACATATCACAGTATCAGTATGCGATACGACGTATTTGACCTTTATGATAGTCAGATTGAGCAGATTTCAATTTCAAATATTATTTTCTAATATTTTAGATTTTTCAAGATTTTCTGAAATTTTTCTGGATTATTTTGGAAAATCTCCGTAGTCGGTGTCAACCGATGCCGATAATTGGCTCTACGATTTTTCATTCACAAACGGACTTGTCTTTTGAGAATCCGCTTTCACCTTGTATCTTAGAATCATACGATCTACGTTAGGGTATTTTTGAAGATTTTTCTGAATTTATCGAAAATCAGGCCAATCTGGTGTCGCCCGTATCGGCGATACACTTTATGATTTTAACTTGCAAAACTGACTGTATTTCATGAATCTGATTTCACATTCCTCCTCCATGTAATATTCTCTATTTTCTATAATTTTTGGGCATCGTTCGGAGCTAGTCAATTTTTGACCCTATTAAAATAATATTAAATTACTTTTTCCAATTCTTTTTCTATTTCTTTTTTTCTTCCTTCTTCTCCAAGCTTCCTCCACCACCGCCATACTCCACTGCCCCCCTCTTTAAATCCTGTCTCTCTCTCTCTCTCTCTAATTCTTTAAAACCCCTCTCTCTCTCTCAAACTCTCTCTCTCCCTCTCCAAACTCTCTCTCTCTCTAAACTCTCTCCCTCTCTCTGTGCGACCCAACAGGGGGGGCTGACCCGTTGCCAGCGGCCCGGCTAGGCCGTAGGCGCCGCCGGCCGCCGCGCCCCCAGCCACCGCACCACCCTTTCCTTCTCTTTTCTCTTTTCTTCTCCTCCTTCTTCTTCTTCTTTTTTCCTTTTCTTTTCTTTCTTTTCCAGTCTTTCTTTCCCTCTCTCTTTCTCTCCCTCTCTCTCTCTCTCTTGTGCTGACCGCCGCCGGCGGGGTTTCCTCGCCGCCGGCCAGCTCTGCTGGCCGGCCATGGCGTGCAGCAGCGGCACGCTGCTGCCGCTGCTGTTGTCTATTTCGGGTTCGGGTGGAAACCCGAACCTCTAATCCCCTTTACCCTATTGGGTCAAGTTTTAAACCCATAAACCCAATAACCCGTTACCCATTTAATTTAAGTGATGGGTTTGGGTATTGGATCCAAACCCGACCCGCGAGCGACCCAAACCCGCTTCGAAACCCAATAAAGATAAACTTACAGAAAACTCCCTGCTAACTTTCAGTATTTGCATTTAAAATATTTTTATTACATAATTAATCCTTTTGTTATGATTTAGTATTTGGGCGATATTTGGAGCATTCGGACTCCGAATTGGACGATTCTGGATCCGTTGCGATCGTGGGAAAGAGAGCTACTTTCTCATGGCCAGTTTGTGAGTGTTTTTCTTTTATAAATTATATTTACCATGTTTAGTGAAAGTGATTGATAGATCTTGATTATGGATAAAATACGGTAATTATTAAGTATTAACTTGTAATTATTGGAAACTCATTGTAATAGGAATAAAGGTATTTCCTGATTTAGTGATATAATAATAATAACAATAATACTGACATAGACAACTCGGACACAGTCATCATACTGGCACAGCCACTGACACGCGGACCACTATTTCACCATATTCTTGTACACTATTATTTCATGTATTATATCACAGTTAGATAACTATTGTCGCATGTATACGGATCCACGGTACTCGATGACACGACACTGGCACTAGATATGAATGTTGAACACTGGTATGTCATGCACTGGTATCATCATGACACGGATACTGTAAGTTCACTGGACATGTATTCTAGTAGACACTGATCACTGTTATTACATAAACTATCACAGGGATATTACACGGAGTATTGCTACATATATATGTTCCACTGGTATACGGATATACCAATGCACTGACTACCGCATTTCATATTATTGTTATCATCGTTACATGGATGCTCGGTACACAGTTATGTCATGTTTACATATCACTGTTACACATGCATGTATGGTTTCTCTATTCTTGTCATATGGATCCCCGTTCATAGATATGAATGTTGAACACTGGTATGTCATGCACTGGTATCATCATGACACGGATACTGTAAGTTCACTGGACATGTATTCTAGTAGACACTGATCACTGTTATTACATAAACTATCACAGGGATATTACACGGAGTATTGCTACATATATATGTTCCACTGGTATACGGATATACCAATGCACTGACTACCGCATTTCATATTATTGTTATCATCGTTACATGGATGCTCGGTACACAGTTATGTCATGTTTACATATCACTGTTACACATGCATGTATGGTTTCTCTATTCTTGTCATATGGATCCCCGTTCATATTACATGTCTTATTGTTCCATGTTACCGTATTCCTGTTATATGCTTGTTTCTCGTTACTGATATTGTTATTCTCGTTATTGGATACATGAGCTGTTGATATGCGATATGTGGAATCCCACATCTAATGTTCCCATTTCCCGTTATATTGTTCTATGCTATTAACAGAGCTCAGGTCCTGTTATCATGTTACCTATATCATGTACTGTATTTGTTCTTGTTACATTGTATACTGTAAATATCAGATCATAAAGATAACTTGGGTATGTGGGAGACTTGACGGTTGACTAGGTCTTGTCGGGTGGATGTCTGGATCCATAGTTTGTCCCACTGCAGGGGACGGGGTAGTGCTGGCTACCATCTGTTACTCATGAGCATCCCGTTTCCCGTTATGTTTTAGCTCATTGAGATCCCGTTACATGTTACAGCCTTAGCGGGCTGGCCCTGGTCTCAGCAGCCAGGGATCTGTTTACGGCCGTTGTCCCGAGTATGCACGGGATACACCCACCTGAGTAGAGCTCCTCGACCATGGGTTTCCAAGTAACATAAGACAACAGTATACACAATAGTGACGTCAGGAACACTTGTTATTTGGTCATTCTCTCGTTTGGATAATGGTACCCGTAGGCCATGTCCGGATGGGTTCGACTGGAGTGCGGGCTCCAGTATGAACTGCCAGTGGTATGGGACACTGGAAGAGATTGATTAAAATACCGGGTGGTACTGATTGCTACTATTGTATAAACAACATGACTTGCCTGCTACATGTATACTATTGTTTAGTTGTACTTGTTACTGTTCCAGATCATTTATCCGCTATCATGTTACATGTATACTTTGTTCCTTTACCTGGTACATGTTATACTTTCTGTGGTGGCATACTACTCATGTACATGTATCCTCTGCATTGCATATATGCCGTTTTCTATATACCTTGCTGACATCATGACTAGATATACACAGCTGACATCATTATTAGATATACACAACACCGTATCGTGGTTATATTGCATATGCTCATCTGCCTGTTCACGTCTATCACGTCACCACGATACAACATATTTATTATATCAAATTGAGACTACTGTAGACATGACCCGATGATAACCGGCTAGGCAGTGATGGTATTAAAAGATGACATGTTTATATATTTTTACTGCTTTCATGTTTATATATTTCTATTGCTTATTATATGCTTATTATATGGTATCACTACTACAACATCATGTATTATATATTAGTATCGTGCTTGTATTACTATAGTATATATTACTACCTCCATTTTACCACTCACTAGGTCGCTTTCTGACAACCCTGGGTTTGCGTGCCCAGGTTGGAGATCCGAGTTATCGTTTTGTCAGATAGTCCATATGGTTCACATCGGAGACTCATCATTGAGACCATTCATAGGTATCCTTGTGATTTATTGCTGTTATCTTATTTTTCCCTATTGTTCTATCTGTTATGATCACTAACCTCTTTCTACAGGTATTCTTATACTTATTTTCTGCTGAAACCCTTGTGTATATGGAGATTACGTCCTGTACTGAGGCTTAACGTACGCGTGAGGGTGTTTTCACCTCGCGTATGTACGTCGCCATAACGTCTCCGTATCCTTGGGATCGGGGCGTTACACTTGTGGATAGAATTTTTCAATAATTCGTGTAGTTGGGAAACCTAGGTTTTTATATTTGATTAGGGTTCTACTGTTCTCTATTCTATATAAACGACGTCAAGCCTCTTGTATGATATACAATTTTTATCTCTTTTATTTGAGCGAAAATCAATTAAAATTCTATTTTAGTCATTAAATCTCAGAGCACTTTTAGCGAGGAATTCTTCATAAAGGCTTTATCTTTTTGGAGCTCTCTTACCTTTCTCTTTATTTGATTTTATTTCACGATCTATTCTAATATTATAATGTGTTATATTTTCTTAGCCATGAACTAATTCTCCATACATGAGATATGATATAGGGATTGTATTGATGACATGATATTGTGTTTTGTGCAAATTCTACTACATACTTTATAAAGTTTGAATATTTTGCATGCTAAGTTGTTAATCTTGTGATTTATGTTATAATTGGTACGCACAATTAATCAGAAGGTTAGGATAGAGTCCGAAAGGAGATAACTTAGTAAAAGCTTCTGGGATTAACAACCATAACTCAAAACGTTAGACGTAAGAGTTGTGCAGTCAAGTAGGAATATCCATCGCACTTAATGTATCTTTTAACTAGCAATCTACTAGATCGAGGGATCATAACTTTTAGATTTAGAAAATAGAATTGGTATTATTCGAGAGAAAGTACTAATTAGGATAGGAAATTCTGATTGTTAGCATGAGTAGGATGAATTAGCACAGGTATAATATTTTATCTGATAATAATTATCGAAATTATCACCCGAGTTCTTTTCATATATAAAGCAAACAAGTTTTAGTAGTAATTTATTCACAACATCTTCCAACTAAATTGATTGTTCAAATAGAATTAGGAAAAACTAGTTGATACTTGAAACAACAATTCTCGAGAGACGATACTCTATTTCACTCTATATTACTTGTAAAACGATTGGTGCACTTACCATTCGATTCATACCAATGTTCTTATTTGTGTATATAAACTTTTAAAACTTTCTATGTATAAGATGAATGCTATTGTAAAACATATGTAATAGATCAATTATTAATGAATGTAACTATAGTAAGTGGTGATGTAATTGTAGTAACTTCAAACAATGAACTTTAGAGGGTGATAGTTATAAGGTATGTGGTGATGTTGTAGCAATAAGTTATGATGGTATGAACTTTGATGAATTCTAATTGCGACATATATGTTTATATGCATATTGAGAATTGAATAAGTAGGCAAGGTCAAACTGAAATCTTCTTATTAGTTGTGCAGGTGATTGTTGTTTATTGAGAAATGTCGAGATTGTGTATGCCATGAAGGCTATTTTTTTTGAAGATGTGTTGTATATGGGCAAGTAATGAAGATCAGGGAAAATACTGTCAAAATTTTGTGAAATTCAAATGATTAGCTATTCTACTAACCTTGTTTTAGAAATAATATTGGTGGATTAGTTTAAGTAATCTGGGATCGTTACAAAAATTTTGATTTAAATCCTATTATGATTACCAAATTAGTTAACTTGATTTAGCTAAAAATCAACATATAGGGTGTTAACTAATGATTAAATAAAATGGGTGTTACAGAATAGGCCAACTCTAGTCTTACCTATATTAAAAAACTTCAAAACCCTCATTAAATCTCAGCCATAGATGAGATCCAGCAGTCCATGTTGGACGCTCCTCCAATCCAGACCTAATTAGGAGTAGATCGACTCCCTTGGGTTAGGCCTAGTCACGGGATGGGCTTGGGCTTGGGCTTGGGCTCGTCTCCCTAAAGAGCTGGCCCACCAAGTCTTAACACTCAAGAATTGCAATGTTTAACATTCTTTTTCCTTTCTTTTCCCCAATGTTCTTGTTCTTTTTTTCTCCCTTGCATAATACAAATGAATTCTATCCCTCTTATATAGTTTTTGGGAGATATAATGTTTCATTGGACAATTTATTTCACTTTAATACATTATTACATTCATAGTAGTTCCCTCGTAAATAAAAGGTTTTAATTTGATGTAGTTATTCCACTAAAGCTTCTTTGGGTGAGTGATGCAGTCTCGTGCTCCTCAGCCAACACCGACAATTCCCCAGCTGCTACAGGAGGGGTCAGGGATGCTACAGGGTGGTGAAATGGAGGAAAGAAGAAGAAGGAATTTGAATTTAGATGGAGTCGTTGAATGTTTAAGTGAGTTAGCGGGTGCGGGTCGGATAGCGGATCAATTCAGCAATGCCAAACAACCCAGGACCCTGTTCAATGCAGGAGGCAACATATTAGAACCATGTACAAACTTTCTTTTTTTTTTTTTTTTTTCCTTTAATCTAGATTTGAAACCCAAATTCACAGTACGAAGAGGAAGGGCTCTCTTCGTACGTAGTGATGTTTGGTTAACGCCCGATGATGTAGGTACTCAGATTTCCCCGATTTTTAAACAGGCCCTTAAGATCTAATAACTATTTTTCTTAATTTGTGTGTTACTGAATCCATCAAGGCCCCATGCTTAATTGGGTCCTCAGGTTTATGCACAGAGATTCAGTATGTAGATAAATAAATTGCCAATTATACGCTACAGAGAAACATTGTTAGCAGTACTAAATTTCGAGTTCCATAAGCGATATTCAATTTTGATTCTGTAACCGGTATATACGAGACAATAGAAGCCAAACATGGTTCAATGATACGTGTGCCGTGAATACGTGAATCCTCAAAACTTAACATAGCAATCCAATAACTTTTGTACACAGGAAACTAATATCATCAAAACTCATTTTCTCCAGCCTGTTCAATACTTGTAGACATGCCTACGCTCTAAGAAACTAGCACCCAATATTTACACTCTTATTTGACATGATTTCAGATCAATCAGTTTCGTGATCTGGGGCTTCAGAATACCAAGCAGGATGCCTTCCCATGCTTCTAAGGAGCCTGGTGAAAGGTGAATCCGGCATTCTCGCGCTCTCTTCTTCTTCAAGCTCTTCCTGAGTTTTAGGCAGTCCATCGGGTGCGGGAAAAGGTCTGCGCGTTTCTTCTTTTGCGTTTAATGGTGCTGGTTTCTGCTTGTCTTTGGCTTTCTTCTCCATAGCTGTGAGCCCATGCAGGCAATCGATCAGAGATTTACGCCCGCCAACCTGTCTCACAAATTTCTCCACTTCTTCTTTTGGCATTTCTTTCTGAGAGCCAAATTAAACTTGAAATGAGAAACCGAGGCTTGATAACATATCAGAAGATATATCAATAATAGAGGATTAGTGCAGATAAAATATACCTCAAGGTCTTTCAGCTCAAAGTAGGCCCTCCAACAGCTGTATGACTCATCACCTTCAAGTGTAGAACAGTAATCTGGAAAGGAGACAATCCAATGAAACGCAAATCAGCAAACAAGTCATGATTGTAGACATGCAATTTCAAAATAATCAATACAAAGAATTATCTTAATGATTTGAAATGCTCATTACTTAACTACAGACTCAACTAGTTTAGTACTTCAGATCCGTCAAGAAGGGATTATCCACATTACACAATCTTGTGGCATTACTTGATATGGACATTGCCCTGGTTGGATATAAGGCCCATCTATTTCTTTCCCCCTAATTAACTCAGCAGCTGACAGGATTCACCGGCGACCTCCGGGAAGCAAACCCGGGGCCTGGCCTGAGCCACATCGGGGGAAGAAGAAATATCCGCGAGGCGGTTTTCGAACCGGTGACCGTCGGGAGCATTGTGCTCTAACTGACTCAGGCCAACCGGTTGGACAAATACTATTAGGTCCATCTGTTACTAACAAATGAAATAAACTCCAAAATTCATCTCTTCAAAAGGCCAGTGGGATTGCAGATGTGTGTGTTAGTGTGATATATGTATTCTTCAATTCTACGCACTAGTCTGTACTCCATTAAGTTCATAGTTCATAATTAAGAACGCACCACGTACACAAGATGAAGCATAACATGGTTTCTTATAATCATCAAATTATGTGTCTTTTTAAGCCATAATGATAATTCTCATTCAGTATATTCCGGGGACAAAACACAAAGCAAAACAAACAAAAGAAATGAAAAGAAAATATTTCATACCCTAAGCCTATCCTTTACTCTGGTTAATGCAGGAAAAAGCATTTTACATTGTTTTTTTATCCTTCTTGGTGATCTTATGTTGTAAAACATTAGATAATCCTATTGGTAAAGTCTTCAACATAAGATGGCCGTGATACAGCTATTTCCCTGAACAAGATATTTATTTTTTTTTTCTTGTTCAAGATTAGTGTTGTTGCTCGCGAGGTAACAACCAATGAGGAATCCACCAATATAGATAAACGCGCCAGAGAAATACCCACACGACAAGAATAGAGAAACAAGAAAGAAAGCAAGCCAACACAGTATTTAACGAGATTCGGCAATTTGCCTACATCCTCGAAACAAGGGGGAGAGAGATTTTATTGATTCAATAATCAATTACAACTTGTTCCTTGCTTCAAGGAATTTCCAAGGAAGATTTTCAGTGGGATACAATTCATGAGGGTTCTAACCCATATTTATAGCCAAAGAGTCTCAGGAATTTAGGAAACCCCAATTGGATTCAATCCCAAAACAGAAAAGGAGTCTGAATCCTGAAAGGAGTGGCAGACGCGTCTGTCGACTGACCCTTGTCCTCGGTCGACCAGCCCGGTGGACCGAGAGATAGCTCATGACAGTAGGTCGACCGGCATGATCGACCGTTCCTTTGCCACGGTCGACCGGGCCATGTCTGTGCACATCGTTCACACCAGTCGACCGGACTCTGTCTTTGGCCTGCAACGAGTTCCTGTTCTTTCTCCTTTTGACTTCTGATCTCTGCGCTATCTTCCTGATGAGTTTAAAAAACTCTTCCGATGTCTTTTATCTCCCTATCTCCTCTCTCCCTACAATTCTCAAACTCAGTGAAGATTTTTCAAACCTGAGCCGAACTCCAACAAACACCTGGCTTAATCAACACACGATCTCGGCGAAATCGAAACACGATCTCAGCTTGAGCGTTCCGAACGAAATCGACACACGATCTCGGCGAAATCGACACACGATCTTGACTTGGCCAACTGGCAAAACTTGTTCCTTCAAACGAATCGCCAGCACACTGACAATAGATTTTCACTGATCTCACCAGATCCAAATTGAGTTTGTCGTCGTCACTGCAACTCTCACCAAACTCCAATATCAACTGTAAGCTTCCAGCTTCAGCTCAGCTATCCAACCAGAATGCACCATACATGCCTTCCCATCACTTCACTGACGAGGAATAACACCATATGAGCCGACCAATAAACGTGTCTACAACTCAGCAACTTCATGGAACTCTATTCCAAATGACCTCAAGAAGAACCCATCATGAGCCAACACTGACTCTCCAACTGACTGGCTCTCTCCAGTCCACATGTCTTCAAGACGGTCTAACCAAATCTGAGTAGAGCACACCAAACACCATTATCGGCTTCAACAAACTGGACACCCCCCTTATGCAAGCTTAACCATCTTCTCACCAGAAGATCAACTGTTCATCAAGATCACAATGCTTCACCTCTACGTGAAGTCCAACTCTTCACCTCTACGTGAAATTTCAATCAGCTTCTCGAGAACCCAAATAGCTTCATACGGGTTGCATCACCAAATGGCTGAGCCTTTACAGCTGCCTACGTACCTTACCCAAGGGATCAAGCCAACCGTAGTTCATTTAAATGAGCTCCATCGAACTCAAGCACCTGTGACTGAATCTTCAGCAGTGAACCGATCTGGCTGAGTCATATGAATCTCCTTACTACCGTCATAGAGAACAACAGCCTTCAATATGAACTTGTCGCGGTCACAAGCTTGAGATTCATGCTTTTTCACCAACTTTCGTGGTTTTATCTTAGTTCCAATTGCTGCAAATAATTTGACATTCTCATCAATATCTTCAACCTGTTTAGCATCAAAACTGGCTACATGATCTTTACCCGTGTCACATCCGGTGAAGTCCTCACTGATACTGAACCAACTGGAGGTGGTGGAGTAGCATCAACCTCCACCCGCTGCGATACATCCTTGGTCTTCGTCCTCTCCACCTGCTGAGAGACGGTAGACTTCAACGCTAAAGTCTCATCAAACGTGACATGCTAACTAAATACGATCTACTTGTTTTCGGGGTCCCATAACCTGTAGCCTTTCATATTTCTTTTGATACCCAAAAACACAAACTTCTTTACTCACGGATTCACCTTGCCATCTTTGGTACTAAAGTAGCTGGACTTCCAAATACCCGCAGCAAATCATGATCTTGAGCAGCTTCTCCAGACCAAACTTCTAGTAGAGTTTTACCTCCTATCACAGTGCGATGACTATCTATTTATGAGATGGCTAGCATATATAATTGTCTCAGTCCAAAACGATTTATCTAATTGTGCATTAGACAACAAACGCCGAGCCTTCTCCAACAAGGAACGATTTATCTCCTTAGCCAACCCATGTATTCCATCTGTGAAGTGAGTACCAATACCAGTGTTCTAGCCAAATCTTAGGAATTGGTTCTTGTATCTTTCAACATTATCAATTTACAGCTCCTTGATCTTCCTACCAGTCTGTTTCTCCATTATATCCTTTCACTTCACCAGCATACTTAGGGCTTTCAAACCTGTCTCATGGGATATATCCAACAATGCCTAAACAAATTATCAATAAAAGAGACAAAATACCTATGACCTCCAAGCGATGCAGTCTTAGCAGGTCCCCAAATACTTACGTGAACACAATCAAGAAGACCTTCAGAGTGGTGAGTAGGGGTGCTGAATTTCACCTTTTCTTGTCCAGAACACCGCGTTCACCCAATTCCATGTTGCAAGTTGATGCACCTTCCAATGATCCCTTCTTTGCTGGAGCTTGCAAAGACTTTTCTCCTCTGTGACCGAGCCTCATCTGTCAGACCTGTGTGAAAACATCATCTAAAGAAATAAAAGTCTCCACCTGACCTGTAACTGTACTACCCTTCAAGTAGTAGATTCGGCGGACGCCCTTCATAACCACCATTGAGCCTTTGGTCATCTTGAGAACGCCATCTCGTATGGATACCACAAGACCTAATGTTTTCAAAACACCAACAGAGATAAGATTCCTTTTGAATTGAGGTACATACCTCACTTCCTTCAATTTTCATACTATCCCATCATCCATCTTGATACAGACTGTACCCATCCCTTCTACATTACATGGATGATCATCACTCATGACATTGAAACATTCATCTATCTTCTCAAAGCTAGAAAAACAGTCTTTGTTTGGGCACACGTGATAGGTAGCTCTTGTATCTAAGATCCACTCAGCATTACCTAAGTAACCAACAGTACTAGTAACAAAGAAAGAAAATACCGATGAGTCAGAATCTGCTCCATCCGCCTATGAAGTACTGACATGAGTACTGACCACCTGTATGAGATTTGCCTCGGTCTTCGACTCCTTACCTTTGGCCTTCGGACAATCAATCTTCCAGTGCCCTACCTCCTTGCATAAGGCGCACGGATTCTTCTTCAGATCTCTGAATCCTGATCTAGATTTTGATCTTCCCTAATCACCTCTGCCCTTCTGATTAGAACTCGTCTTTTACCGCTAATGTCTCTGTTGTTGTACTCCCTGAAGAAGACAGTATGTCCTGCCTCCTTACTTCATAATTCACAAGAGCAGCAGACACCTCATTGTAGTTAAGAAATTCTCTTCCATTGATCAATGTAAGAGTAATGGTCTTATACTCTTTTTCAGGAAGAGAATTCAATAAAATTACCGTCTTATCCTCTTCATCGATCTTCACATCCACATTAACCAGGTCTGTAAGAAGCTTTGTGTAGCTATTCATGTGTTCGTCTGTAGAGATTCCCCTCTTCATCTGAAAACGATAAAGTCTCCTCTTCAACTGCAACCGCGATTCGATCATGTTCGTCAGATATTTTCCTCCAGGATATCCCACAGCTGCGTTGAAGATGTTTCATGCAACACATGATACTTGATGTCTTGTGTCAAACAAGACCTGATCAAGCCACACGCCATCCGGTTCATCTTTGTTTCAATCTCTTCAGTAGTAGAATCACGCTTTTTCTCCAACCGTAGAGTGTCTTCGAGGTTTGATGCTGTCAATGCATCCATCACCTCACATCTCCACATACCAAAGTTGTTCTTGCCGTCGAACTTCACCACATCAATTCTCAATGGATATGGATTCGGATTTTACCGTAGATGTACTATCTCCAGCCATCTTCTCAATTGATTCCTCAAACAATGCGAAAGCAAACAGAGTTAGATAAATAAAGCTGGATAAAGATAAAAATCTTTACCTCAAAGCGAAACCCTCGAAGAGTTTCCGAAGCGATCTACTTTACCGAATCTGATTCCTTGAACAATGCAAATGGTGTTTTTTTGAGATTGACACACGATCCCACAAAACAGTCGCAACGCTGTTCCCAGATCGACACACAATTTCTGCCAAACAACAACTGATGCCTTTGGAATCAACACACGATCCCACGATGAACCTGGGATGCTCTGATACCACTTGTTGCGCGCGAGACAACAACCAATGAGGAATCCACCAATATAGATAGACGCGTCGGAGAAATACTCATACGACAAGAACAGAGAAACAAGAGAGAAAGCAAACCAACACAGTATTTAACCAGGTTTGACAATTTGCTTACGTCCTCGGGGCAAGGGAGAGATTTTATTGATTCAACAATCAATTACAACTTGTTCCTTGCTTCAAGGAATTTCCAAGGGAGATTTTTAGTGGGATACAATTCATGAGGACTCTAACCCATATTTATAGCCAGAGAGTCCCAGGGATTTAGGAAACCCCAATTGTATTCAACTCAAAACAGAAAAGGAGTTTGAATCTTGAAAGGAGTGACAGATGCGTCTGACCGGCCGGTTGACTGACCCTTGTCCTCGGTCGACCGGCCCAGTCGACTGGGACCAACTGAGATATAGCTCATGACAGTCGGTCGACCAGCACGGTCGACCGTTCCTTTGCCACGGGACCGGGCCATGTCTGTGCACGTCGTGCACACCGGTTGACCGGCCGGTCAACCGGACTTGTCTTTGGCCTGCAACGAGTTCCTGCTCTTACTCCTTTTGACTTCCGATCTCTACGCTATCTTCCTGATGAGTTTAAAAAACTCTTCCGATGTCTTTTATCTTCTCTATCTCCTCTCTCCCTACAAGTGTCCTCGCATTTTCTAACAACCTCAAAAAAAATTTATAAAAATTTCTCTACAAAAATATTAAAAATAAACAATATATTAAAGGTGAATTTGTAACTCTGTGTCACTTAATTTAGCTTGAAACTTGAAGTGTGCTGGTAAGAATTTGCCCATTTATTCTTGAGTAAGTACACTGTTAAAATTTAAGCACCCAATAGTGGCTCAAAAAAAAACATTCTCAATTATCATTTTCCTAGTGAGTAAAAAGTAAATTGCAGATAACTTCAATGTAATATTCCCAATCACAACCCACATTCTAAATAATTAGATGTCAAAATGCAATTGTCAACTGGGGAGAATGTGGACAATACTTTCAAGTTTTACTAGAAACAAAGAGACAGAAAGGGAAAACTCATTTTCTAGCATGCACGCTTTCTAAAATGCTTCCTCTCTAACTTCTGCAAATGACTTCTTGTAGTCTTTATGTCCCTGCTTTACAGACATATTTATTGTCCTCCAAAGTTTCTTTGAGGTCCTAAGAGCAGCCCTAATCCTATGTAATCAGTTCTGATGATTGGTGTGAATTTTCCTACCAAAAGCTATTGAGAGCTGGGCACCAAGCCAGATTCCAGAATATCAAGATAGTTTTGAGGCAACTAGGTAGTCGAGAAAGTCTTTTGAGGTTCGCCAAGTTAACCTTGAGAGTAAGAGAGGCTACTGTTTATCTGAGGAACACATTCATCTACTCCACACAAATGATAAGACATAGCAAAAAACATTCATTTACTCCACACATTCCTTTCTTGGATGATGCACTCAAACAAATCCAATCCTTAAAGCGAAAAACGTAAAAAAAAAAAAAAAAATTAAAAAGTGAATTTCCAGAAGTGCTTATATGCTTGCCACATTGGACTTGTTCTTGCAAAAATTTCGAAGATACAAGGATAATAAGATGAATCAATCTATAATGCAAAGCAAGCTATCAGGTAGAAAATATTAAACTAATCTATGATGAATCAAAGTGTCTTGAGATATGTTCTCTTGGCTAAGATTTCTTCTCTTGGTCTATCCTAATTCCTATAGAATACATATAATGAATCAATTGCATCCAAAGTAAGGCGATGGTATGACAACACTTTTTAATTAATCAACTTTGAGTTGTTATACCATTGGCTTTACCAATCGCAACAGTTCCAATAACTATATACGATTCGTATCTCAGTTTAGCATATTAACATAATGCCAAGAGACATGGTGGCACAAAGTATTACTATGCATATTAATGTGATCCCAATATGCGTCCATCTGCACATGCATGCACAACCACATTGTCAGTTTCCATTTTAATCCAAACTAAATTCTACAATTAAGCCTAAGCCTAAAACCATTTCATATCCAGGCAATAATCTATGCCCCTGCAAAGGTATAAATGTTGCATAAACTAGGCAACAACATCACTATAGGGAAGACATGAGCTGCTTTGTTGCCGTTGCACTAGTCGAACAGCTCAAAGTTGGGCCACAGACTCCCTTAATGCTATGAGTCGATCAACCCCAAGTTTGTAAAGTTTGAACCTAAGTCTCATTCTTTTAAATTCAAGTAACAAGTTACACATTTAGTGCTAAAAACTATAACTTCAATTCTTTTTCGAGTTGAGAAGGTTATATAAAAGAGCATGGCTCGTGAATTGTTGGTCAGCAAAAACATTTATAAACACAATTTTTAAAAGTTTTCAAGATACAAAAACGGCTTTTTACTGCAGAAAATTTTGCATAATCATTATCCCAGGTTTTGGCAGCTTGAAATTAAATATCTGAATCAACTGAGAAATGGCAAGTGAAGGTGATTTAGACTTTGGATAGAGGCTAATGCGCTAACGGGCCTGATTTGTGCGCGTTTGCGCATGTGAACTATGACCTCTGCAATTGGCGCATGTGGTTTTAGACTACAGGCTAACCACATAAGAACTAGGACCTCTGTATAAGCCTAGAAACCAGCTCGCCTGATCCCAAAAGTCATAGCCTCTTAGGAGTGCAGATCCGTTGGTGCACACGGTGTAATTTGTTATCAGAAGGTTACTTCCTATTGTGTGCTTGATAAGTACAAACACGTAACCTTAGACATGCTTGTTTCTACAAATTTGTGTACTTCTTAGATAACTTTTGGGAATGCACAAAGTGTGCTTACCCTGTGAAGTTTAACTGCCTAGTGCTGTTATAAGGTGATATAATTTTGAAGCATACAGCTCAAAACTTCTGATAGACCCATTAATATATATTCTTAACATAAAGAAGAATCTTCTTCCCATCTTACACCAGGGACGCATAATATCAAGGAATTCAACCCCGAGGTAAATAATTCACCAAATTACCACTCTAAAAACAAATTTTCTTGTAACAAAAAGGGGTTTTTTAATAAAAAAAACATGTCCTATTAAGAGTTTTCCAACAAGCTTTCCTGTTCTTTTAGATTCACCAGGCAAACCCCCTGTTATACTTTTGCAGGTAACATCATGCGCTAACGTTATTCCAACAAATCACCCGAGGAACTAGCTTTACAGGGGAGTAGTTGTATACTGAATTCACTTTAGGACATGTTGTTTTGCAGCATTTGAGAAAAAGAGGGAGGAATGAAACCTCTCTTCCCCTGTTTATTTGCTGGAGGAAGAGAGCTCTCTTCCTCCAACTGGCGTCCGATCTGGTGGAAGAGACAAAGAATCTTTTCCCCTTAAAAATTGCCGAAAGAAGCAGCAGAGCTCGAGGATCAAGGTGAGATAGAGATAGGAGAGAGGAGACAGAGAACCGGTAGTGGGATTTTTTTTTCTTTTTTCCCCTCTCTTCCTTCTTCCTTTCTTCCCCAATCAAATATCAAGAGCAGAAGGGGGAAGAACCTCTTCCCCTCTTTCAACCGCTCTTCCCTTCCCCTCTTCCCTCTTCCCTCTTCCCTCTCTCTTCCGGGAAACAAATAAGCCCTTAGTACATGAGGCAACTGAGGTTTTATCTGTCACATCTAAGAGAACGAGGTGGTTTTTGAAATTTGCTCAATAAAAAAAGAAAACATGTTTTTCCCAATCAAATCTACTTCCTTCCTTCTTGTAAAATCGTTTAATTTTAGAGTAAGACATAAACGAACTATATGTAATCCAGAAAGAGTGTCCAAAATCAGTTCTAAATGCCTCCTGCAATGATTCATACTAGGTACATATTTATTTGATAAAATTAATCAAGGGCTACTTCGAAGGGCCTGTTTGCTTCCTGGAAGAGAGAGGAAGAGAGAAGAAGAGAAGGGAAGAGCGGTAGAAAAGAAGAGGTTTTTTTTTTTTTTTTTTCCCCTCTTCTGCTCTTGATGTTTGATTGGAAAAGAAATGAAGAAGAAAGAAAGAGAAAAAAAAAAAAAAAACTCCACTGTCAATTTTCTCTCTCTCTCTCTCTCTCCTCTCTTATCTCTACCTCACCTTGATCCTCAAGCTATACTTTTTCTTTTGTTGATTTTTTAGGGGAAGAAATTTTTCTTCCCTTCCGCTGGATCTGAAGCCAGTTGGAGGAAAGCTCTTCCTCCAACAAACAAACAAGGGAGGAGAGGAATAACACTCTCTCCCTCTCTCTTCTCCTCTCAAATATTGCAAAACAAACAGGCCCTAAACTTTCACACCCAAAAATATTTCACGAAATCCAAACAATTATAACCGCTTTTTTTTTTTAATACCCAATTCAGAGCAATCACTCATTTTTATCCGAAAATACTAGTAAAAAAATTTTAAAAATGAAACAAAGAAATTTTACAGTTTCTTGAAGCAAAAGCAACAAATAGAGAGAAAAAGAACCAGTGAGATCGTTCTCGCATTTCTGCAAGAAGGAAGGCTCTTGCATTCGGCGATCAATCCTGCTGCGGCTGAAGGGCTCCAGCTTCGGGATCGAGGCGCTGCTCCTTTGCGCGTTGCACTCTATTCCTCCGCCCGATCTCGGCGATCTCGATCGAGCGAGATCAATCGAACTGGACTCAAAGAGAACAGTAGAAGGAGACTGGAGAATCACAGATCGAAGCATCTCGAAACAAATTTATTTCCAGGAAATCGACCTTTCACTTAAATTGTTGTGAAAATAATTCCAAAATCCGAAAAAAAGAACATCAAGATATTATTATCTTTTAGTTAAAAGAAGAAGACGAAGAAGAAGGTGTTTTACGAAAGAAAACAGAGAAAGGATAAGGATTAGATAATATCTTGCCTTTGTTTATTGACAGAGTGTAAATTACAGAGACCAAATCCTGGACCAGGAATGAGACTATCTCATGAGGAGCGAGATTTTGGGTCAAGAGGTCCACCTGGGTTCTGAATTCGAGTGCATGTAGTTAAATATGGTATTTATTTAATTTTGGCTCACAATATTTAGCCCTTTGGTTCGCGTGCGTTATTTGGTTTCTGGAGGTGGAGAGGGATGTAGTCACCGTTTACGTGAGTTTACCGCCGACCGTGGTTTTCGAGGCGGTGTGCTTTTTGCCTGCTGCTGGTTCAAGTTTGATGGCGGTGAGCGAAGATATTTGTGATCGGCGACTGTACTTTTTCTTTTGCCTTTAGCGGTAGGCTGTAGCTTTCCACTTTTGCCCTTTAATTAGTGTCTTGTCGGTATGGGATCGCGGGCCCACCAGTGTCGATCTTATCAGGAACGAAATTTACCTCCCGTAAGTGGTCCCCCTCCCATCTGATGCCACGTGGCTGACACCTCATCCTTTTTTGGCTCTGCCCCCACCGCTTAGAAAATATTTGAGTTAGACTTTTAAACTTCACGAAACTTAGAAAATCAAACCCCATTGCCAAATTACACCTTATAGTTAAAGCTCTTAGCTCTGAAAAACTTTACCCGAAATCTGCATGACTATCATCGCATTAGCTATTGTTGGTAGTTATATCAAAAGGCTAGTCTATTATAGTTTTAATCAAATTGAAATTTTATTAACTCTAAAGCATAAAAACTAGAGTTTTTCCCTTTTTGGTGGTACAAGAAAACTCACTCTCTCTTCCTCTCCATTCCACACTAGCTGAAAAGTTAGAATATGTGACTTTGCAAGCACTAGTCATATGTAGCCATTCTTTTTTAGAGTTTGAGAGAACTCAATTTTATACCTAAATATAAGTCAAATTAGTAAAATTACAGATAAAAAAAGCAAGGGCCCCAGCTCTGGTCCTGTTTTTGACAGTCAGAACCGGGATTTTTTGCAGACGGGTGGAAGGCCCGCGTGTCCCTGCTTTAAAGAAGTCTAAGTCACTGAGAGGCCCAATAGAGAAGAATGTGGGCTGAGTTCCAAACCCAAAGGCCTGGCTTGGGCCTGAACTTTTGGTCTTCCGTTATCAAGCTTTGCTGATCTTTGATCATGTCATTCATGATGCTGCTGCTTCCTAGCTTATTATAGTTTGGGGCTTAATCGTTTCAATAAGTTATTTGGATCATTGAATTATTCAATATTATATTTATTAGCCGTCCTAAGTTCAAATGGGCAAAACAATATAAATATATTGCATTGGGCGACTTGTTTATTTTATTTTTTTTATAGGTCTCAACTCCACGAGCTTGACCCTCCATGAGGTTAATATAATAGATTAGCAAAAATATATTGTTTGGTTTTGTTAAAATGTGATGTAATGCAATCGTGACGATTTTTCATTCATCATACCGAATGTTCGGAATATACTATCATTTCTTATATATTTTAATGTTGTTGTGAAAAAGCTTTGACATTTAATTAAGATTAATCATCATCATCATCATCATCATCAAGGCAACTCATTACACGCTGCAGTGGGTGTTACATAATTACATTTGTCCTCGCAATGCACTAACTTATATTGTGAAGATTAGCCACTTAATTTACTAGATTTGGATGCGTGTCTTGTATGTGCAAGTTATTCTGAATTTAAATCCATAATTAATTGCATATTTCTCATTTAAGTTGACACATATATTTACATTTAACTACTAATGTATCTTATCATAATGTATCTATTAGAAGATGGTTTTTTTCAATATAATAGTAGGAACAATCTGAATCTCATTTTCATATTCTCTCGTGACGAAACTTGCAATAAGATGATAGTAGATAAAGATAAGCATAAATCATGTACCTTTTTGTTTCAAAATAAAAAATTATTTATAATGATTAATCACCTAATTAATTTATTAATCATGAGAGCATTAATTGGTGTTCAAAGTTCTATAAGAGCATTCCTTTTATTTTGCAAATTTCTTTATTGGAGGTGGGGCCACATAGATCACCCTCTCCACCATTTTAACAAAACCCCCATATGCATGCATCAATCTCAAAAACTAAACCCATATGCATATGGTTTTTTGAAAGCATCATATTGAGAAGTCCAGCCCGTCAACTTTGGATTGTCTAATAGATTAAGAAATAATCTTCACTTTATTTTAAAGACTATGATTCCTAGGTTTAAGCTCATATTTGATAATATTAACCCGCTTGCTTTGCACCCTAAATATAACCCCATGACTTCTTCTTTGGTTGAGATTTTAGGGTATGTTTGACTGGGAAAACAAAAAAAGAAAACTGACAGAGAGGCTCACTCGATCCGTTTTTTTTAAACTATAGTATCGTAAACAGAACAACAATTAATCTATAGTATCGTAAATAGAAGTACAAAAATTAACTCGAGTTGTTTGTTAGAAGATACAAGGTTAACAATTTGGTCGAGAATCAGAAGAGGAGTGTCAATTTTGACTTTTGACCAGCCAGTCAGAGTGTTAGCAGCCCAAGAAGTTCTTTATTAGCAACAGGGCTACACTACACTGTAGATAAATCGTATCCCAACAAATTGTTTTCTTCACGTTCCCTAAGTTCTAACCATACGCACACGCCACCTTTTGCTTAGCAACTGGGCCAATGCAGTGAAATCAAACAGCACATCATCAAATTAAAAAATGGGGGGCACGCAACAAGACAAATTAAGCTAAGAACTGTGATTAAAGATAAAATAAATAGTATTTTGATAAGGCACGTACGACTCAAAATGATATAAAGAAAAGAGACTGGTGGGCCCAGGCCTCAGACATGCCCCTCATTGAATCCTAAGGTCCACCCATTATTAAGAATAGTTAATAAAATTTAAAAATATTTTATCTTTCTGAAGTTACTTTAATAGATGTCGGAAGCTAACAACATATCTGATCTGTTATTTTGTACCTTCTTGTTTTTAAAATCCTAACTCTGTCACTGCTTGCACACCTCACCATGCACTGTCTGTAAGGGCCGTTTGTTTCGCATAAAAGTCCGTAATTCGTAAATGACTTACAACCCAATTACAACTACGACGTTTGTTTGGACCGTAATTCGTAAAAGACTTACACAACTCAATTACCACTCACTTGCAACTCAATTACTACTCACTTACAGCTCAGTTATAGTTAATTTTGTGGTCATGCAAATTTGTATTATTTTTTATGTTAATATTAAATTTTTTAATATTTAACATTTTTAATATTTATTTATAATATTGAAACTTTTTAAATCACCAAATAGTTAATTTTGTGGTCAACTTTTTCACTTACGACTTACACATTACGACAACCAAACACCGTAAAACACGGTACACTTTTCCACTTACAACTTTATATTATTAACCAAACACCATAAAACTTACATGCATGTAACTCATTTACAACTGTAAAAGACTTTACCAATTATGACTTACAAATTACGGTCAATTAAGATAACCAAAACAGACCCTAAATGAAAAAGAGGATGCATTAATGTTTTAAAGATGATGGTGCCTAAACAGTTATGTGAGTATTGGTTTACTTCATTGTATATGGGTTTGATCATTGGAGCGATAGGTACAAGGGATAAAACAAAAAGAAAGATAAAGCATTTATTTCAAAAGGAATTAGAAAAAGTTTAATAACAATATTATAGTATAATAAGAAAAAAGAAGCAAAAAGAGAAAAAAGAGGAGCTCTTCAGGTTAATTGTCAAATAAGTTTTCTAGTTGTTTCTCAAAGTTTTCTCATGCATATTTTTCGGAAAAGTATTATCATTTACATTGACATAACTTTTTTCACGACACCGAGTGTCGCTACGTGATCATGGTAGAACTTTTGGTTGTGCGAAGAAATTTAAAATTCAATTTGTTAAGTTATGATCCTAATTATTATCTAAATGATTTGTCACCCTATGTTCAGTCGTTAGGCGAATTTATCTGTACGGTCAGATGGCCATGGGGATTAGAAGGGAGGCAGGGATTTAAAATTTTCACGTAAAATTCTGATATCTTTGATTGTATATTTGATCTGTGTTCTTTCTTCTTCTAATTTCGTTTCTCATCACAAATCTGATTTACTCTATAAATTTTTCTCTCTTTTTAAATTGTTTTGGGCTTAAAAAAGTTAGCGGTCACGCGGACGTGGTGGGAATTTCAAACTCGAGTGTTTGGTTAAGGGTGGAAGTGAGAAAGTAAAGAAGTGAGGAAGTGGTAATAGTTCCCTTTGGAACTTGGGAATTGGTTAGTAAGTTTTTCGGTGTTTGGATGTTGCTGGGAAGTGTGGTTTGGAAAATGTTTTGTCTTTTCCAGTGTTTAGATGGTAATGTGAAAGTGGAGGTGGAATAGTTGACCGCAAAATATTATTAAAATAAAAATTAATTAAGAAAAATAAAAAATGGACTGTAATTAGAATGCAAGTGAGATTTACATGATCAAAAAATTAACTGTTTTGTACTACAACTTATTAAAATAAGATTTACATGACCACAAAATTAACTGTAGCACTCTGGAAGTGAGGAAATTGTTGTGTAAAAGAAAAAGAGAAAAGGAAAAGGGATTTTTTTATTTTCTTTTTCTGATGTTTAGATAGATAGGAAAGTGAGCAATTATACTTCCCCATTTCCTTACTTCCGCTCACTTCCTTGCAACCAAACACCCCTGATATCATTGGGTTTTTTTTACCCTTCCTTTTATTCGGCCAATCTCATATTGTCTTGATTTACAATTGATATCCTGCGCTTTTTAACCCTTCTCTTTATTCGATATTATTTTGATATCGTGCGCTTTTTATCAGCATTTAAAAAAAGAAGAATCTTATGTGCATTTACAATCAAATAAATTATCTATTAGAAGTTCATAACGGCAATAAATCAAAAAATTTCCCCCCCTACAATGAAGTGTTTGATGGTTTTATTTTTAAAACTTTATTGATGAATCTCTTAAATCTATTTTATCTGTACTAACTATAAAATAACTCCAGTTGGAGTCTTTTTTAATAAGAACCGATGGGGAAAGTCTCACGGTCTTTCGTTAAAAAGAATTTTAACGAAATATTTCTAAAGCAAGGTGTAAACATATCTCTCACGTATAAATTGCAACAAAAGAAATAAAAAAAATGAAAGAGAAAAGAAAAAAAGAAAAACGTAATATTGTGGAGGAGGAGGACCAGTTGGAGTGTTACAAAAAGAATTTCGCCTGTCAATTTTGACTTAAGTGGAAAAATAAATTATTTCATTTAAAAACTTTAGCTATAATATAATTATACATAATTATTTTAGTTATTTTTAATTTTTAAGCGATGAATATAGTTTCGAATGTAATATCTTTTCGAGTCTCAACAATCTCAATTCTTAATAGTTTTGATTTTTTTTTCGTTATCTCTTTCTTTTAAGTTTTTGTTCATTGTCATTTGATTGACTCTCTCTCAAGCATGTAGCTTCAAAAATCCAGACAAATGTGTAATTTAACATTTTAATTAAATATTTATCATAATTATTTATGAGATTGAATGAAATAAATAGTATAATATCAAGTGAACCGGGCTAACATCCAACTATGATATTGTTAGAAACGGATACAACATTAATGATTTATTGTGGTCTAAATACTTAAAATTCAAACATTTTAGAAAGATAAAATAATAGGACTGAAGAGATAAACTATAAAATATAGCTAAACAGTGAGGGGAAACGCATTCACGACTTAAAATTTGAATAAAGCCTTTAATTAATGTTGTTGTACTAACAAATTGAAGAAATGAGACATTAAGCTATTTGACTAAACAAACGGGTCGACTTCAAAAGTACCGGCCGAACCAAACGGCATAAGAGAGCTCGCCCAATGCCCGCTTGAATACAAGTGCCCACTTAATTAGCTGCATACACAAGCCCTAAAAGGCCTGCATACTTAAATTAGAGAAGTGTGAGAGTTCATAGAAAATATATATATAAATAAAGTATGGGGCAGTTGAACCCCTCACATGCACAAAACAAAACCAACCCCACTCATGAGTTAATCTTGTGGAGATGAGCTCTTCGGGGCAATCTCAATGCAGGAATTAAATGAATGGTAAATGTAGTTTTAATTGTAGTTTTAGTTTAAAATTTTAAAAATAGAAAAAAATAATTCTCACAGTTGGAGGTTAGATAAATTGAGAGTAGAAGTGAGACAATATTTCACTGAACTCAATATGAGTTTTTTGATTCACCTAACTCCATAGTAATCATTAGATTCACCTAAACTCAAGAAGGTGGGGCCCACTTGAAGTTAGATGACTTGTTCGCAAATTTGTAGTCTTTCTCTTAATTTCGGCTGGGGTTACATGAATGTAGCCCCAATTCTGGCTAATTGTGTGTACCTTTATGTTGATGGAGCTAGATTTATCTAACTCGATTTATCTAGCTCAAGATGATGTTGCCCTCTCACTATTTTAAAGCTGTTCAGTTTTCTGAGTACACGGTCAAAAGAAAGATTATTTTATCTCTCATTTTCTGTCAAACAAATAATTCTAAGAAAAAAACTATAAACCCCACAACTTTATAGAAAATCTCTCTTTTCTGGTGCACTTTTCACAAAACAAACAAGCTCTAAATGGACAATAATGGGGCAGTTGAATTTGGGTTCGGTTCATGTGTGTGAGCCACACACACATACAATAAGAGGGCCAATCCGACGTTGACACGTGGACTGACCCTCTTATAATCCCTTACAATATGTGTGTGAGACTCACACACATAACATATTATAAGAGGGTCAGTCCACGTGTCAACGTCAGATTGGCCCTCTTATTGTATGTGTGTGTGGCTCACACACATGAACCGAACCCGTTGAATTTTGATTTCTCCCAGCTGGTTGGTTATTAAACTCTTGTATGTGATGAATCAATAAATAAGGTTTTAAATTTATGGACCCTTTGAAAAAGACCGGTTGCATTGGATTAAGCACAGTTTTTATTTATTTCTTTAATATATTCATGCATATTTTTAATTAAAATATTTCAATTATATATATGTGAGCCGCCACGAATTTCTTGGACATGTATATTAGAAATTTCACTAGGTAAGATGAAAAGGATGTTAGCAAAGTTCTCCATCATTATCGTCGATGCCATGCCAAATGTTGATTCTTTCTTCTTTTAAAAAAAAAAAAAAACCTTGTTTTATGGAGATTACAATGAGTTAGAGTGGTTTGGACCTATGGAACATAACATGCTTTATGAACATGTAAGCCTTTGCGACGATGGAGCTGGATTAAAATTATTACAGATATCATTGTAGCACAAGGATGATTTTTTTTTTTTGCAGTGAATAAAAAATTCTAGAGTTTAAATCTCGCTTACACTAACATACAATCTATATTTAAAAAAAAAAAACTCATAATTATTATGTTTTCGGTGAAAACCAAAATTATTAATGTTATTTAACTCAAAGTAGTTTTTATTGAATTCTGGCTTACTGTTAAAAAGATGCAACAAAATCACTATAAGTACGTGGTTCAAGATTGGAATATAACCATTATTATGAATAAAAAAATAATTTTCTCATTCAAACTTTTCACGTGCAGAAAATCTCAATTCTAAAATGACGACATGTTACTACCAGCACTAGTTTCTTAACAAAAGAAGAGACCAGAGTACTTATTTCAGTTATTTTATCTTCTTTTTAATTATATATAAACCAAATTTGTTATCAAAATAAAAAATACTAATTAAATTTATCAAGACCCAACTTGATCAAATCAGATTCAAGTCATGATTTTATATCTGAGACTTCTCGTGGCTCAATCTTTGGTTTACTATTAAGCCAGGCCCCAGTGCTTGCGTGGCTGCAAATATTGGCATTAACGTGATTAAAATTTAACATTATTGATTTGAAATTCGAAAAACCAAACCTCCACCTGAGTCTGCTTTTGTGGAGTTTGACAAAAACAGACAAACGCAAAACTGAAATTTCATTTTCCCATCATTTGACATCAACGAGCATCTTGGTTATAAGACTGGGGAGAGCTTTCCCCTCCCCACTCCCCCGTGAATTGACTTTGGCTTCCAGCCGCAAAAGGTTCCCACCAAGGGCCCCACCCCACTTTTGTAGATTGCACCCTCCTAAAATTATTGAAAGCCTGAAAAATAATGAAAAAAAAAAAAAAAAAAATCTTGGAAAGTCAATGACCGTATCTTATCTCAACTATTAATTAATTAACCAACGCCTAGACTCAAAATAATTAACTAACAGTAACAAATCCTTTTCTTCTTTTATCTCTTTTACCTTTATTTTAATATATATTTTTTATTTTGTATATTTTTTTTTACTGTTAGTTATGAGAGGAAAAACAATGAACGCAAACATGCATGGATTGACCACTGGAGTAATGGGGTTGATACCAGCAGCCTGCTTTTAATTTTGCGCCGCAGCAGCAGCAGCTGCTGCTCTCAGTTTTTCTTTCTGTTTTTTTTTAGAGAGAGAAAGAGAAAGCGAGTTTTTCTTTTTTTTTTTTTTTTTTCTTTTTTTTTTTTAGAGAGAGAGAGATAACAACAACGACAACAAACAGAGGGAGGAGTGAGAAGAAGCAGCAACAACAGGGGAGAGAGGTAACTAGGGAAAAAAGCTTGGAGTCTGTTCATTTTGGTGAGGTTTGGGGATCTGGATTGTGTTGACAAAGGGGAGATCTGCTGTGTTTGGCTCTCAATCTCAATTAGGGCTTGGGGACTTGTTGTTTGCTTCAATCTTTGATTCATTCCTGCTTTGATCTGAAATCTGATAGAAAAAGGGAAAGGAGGTCTCAGTTCTCTCTTTCCCCCTTACTTCTCTCTTTGCTTTTCATGGGAATCTCTGATTTATTCTAGGGTTTCAAATTGAATCCTTTTGCCCCCAAAATTTTGTTGAAAGAAAGAGAGTGACTAGGGTTCTGCAAGTTTTGAACTTCCCCATTACCAGATCAAATCAGAAACAAAATCAAATCTCATGGTGTGCTGCTGCTAGAATCAATCATCAAACGTCATCTTTCATCGATCCATGCTTCTTTCACTATGGAAGCCCATCTCCCACTGCGCGTCCCTCATCCTCGACAAGAAGAACAGCCGCCGTAAAGATTCCGACGAGCCCAGTAGCAGCAGCAAGAAGAAGCCCTCCTCCATCCTCCGCCAGCTCCAAGAATCCAAGCTCCGCGAGGCCCTCGAAGAGGCCTCCGAAGATGGCTCCCTCTTCAAATCCCAGGACATTGACGATCCCCCGCCGCCTCCTCATCCGCCTCCGCCGCCGCCGCCGGCGACAGCTCCATCATCGGCCGGTCCCGCTCCCTCGCCCGCCTCCACGCCCAGAAGGAGTTCCTCCAGGCCACTGCCCTCGCCGCAGACCGCACTTTCGACACCACCGACTCCATTCCCGACCTTGAGGAGTCCATCTCCAAGTTCTTGACCATGTACCCAAAATACCAGAGCTCGGAGGAGATTGATCGGCTGCGATCCGACGAGTACTCGCACCTCGCAGAGGCTGGAGCCAAGGTATGCCTCGATTACTGCGGTTTCGGATTGTTTTCCTACCTGCAAAGCTTCCAGCAATGGGAGTCCTCGGCTTTTACCTTGTCTGAGATCACTGCTAATTTGAGTAACCATGCATTGTACGGTGGTGCTGAAAGTGGCACTGCTGAGCACGACATTAAGTCGAGGATCATGGAGTATTTGAACATCCCCGAGAATGAGTACGGAATGGTTTTCACTGTGAGTCGTGGGTCGGCGTTCAAGCTGCTTGCTGAGTCTTACCCTTTTCAAACTAATAAGAAGCTGTTGACGATGTTCGATCACGAGAGCCAGTCGGTGAATTGGATGGCGCAGAGTGCGAAGGAAAAGGGGGCGAAGACTTACAGTGCGTGGTTCAAGTGGCCCACGCTGAAGCTCTGCTCGACCGAGTTGAGGAAGCAGATCTCGACTAAGAAGAGGAGGAAGAAGGATTCGGCTGTGGGGCTGTTTGTTTTCCGGTGCAGTCAAGAGTTACGGGGCCAAGTATTCGTACCAGTGGATGGCATTGGCGCAGCAGAACAATTGGCATGTGTTGCTTGATGCGGGCTCCCTGGGTCCTAAGGACATGGATTCACTCGGGCTGTCTCTTTTCCGGCCGGATTTCATTATCACGTCATTCTACCGGGTGTTTGGGTCTGACCCGACTGGCTTTGGTTGCCTTCTTATCAAGAAATCGGTGATGGGCAGCTTGCAGAACCAGAATGGTGGCACGGGGTCAGGGATGGTGAGGATTGTTCCGGTCTTCCCTCAGTATTTGAGTGATTCGATTGACGGGTTGGATGGATTGGATGGGATTGAGGATGACATGATCAATGGAAATGATGAGTCATTCATGCCTGGCACCAACAAAGAATCTCAGATGCCAGCTTTCTCGGGTGCATTCACTTCGGCTCAGGTTCGAGATGTGTTTGAGAGTGAGACGGATCAGGATAACAGCTCTGACAGGGACGGGACGAGTACAATCTTTGAGGAAACAGAGAGTGTTTCGGTTGGGGAGGTCATGAAGAGTCCAGTCTTTAGTGAGGATGAGTCCTCCGATAACTCTTTCTGGATTGATTTGGGTCAAAGTCCCTTTGGTTCGGATCACTCCGGCCAGTTGAACAGAGTTGGGAAGTTGGGTTCTCCATTACCACCATCTTGGTTCACTGGGAGAAAGAATCAAAAGAGAGTGTCACCAAAAGTGGCGACTAAGATGTCTAGGAGCCCAATATATGATGATCATGTTGTATCCTTTGATGCAGCTGTTTTATCAATGTCACAAGAACTAGACAGGGTAAAAGAGGACCCAGAAGAAGAACTGCGGGATATGGGTAGAAAGGAGGGATTTTCCATCACAGCAGTGAGATTCAAGAAGAGCCTGAGATTGTGCCGGCAGCAGGGTCACGCACTGTGAAATTCTCTTCTGCCAATGGAACGAAAGCCAATAGCTCAGTCTCCATTTTGGTCATCATATTAGTCATGAGAATGGCTCAACATCTGAAATTTGTCGGGAGACAAAAGAAAGTGCCATCAGAAGGGAAACAGAAGGCGAATTCAGACTGTTGGGAAGAAGGGAAGGAAATAATGGCCGTTTTACTGGAGGGAGGTTCTTCACTGTTGAAGAGAATGAGCGGGTGTTGAGCATGGGGCGCAGGGTCTCCTTCAGTATGGATGACAGCAAACCTACTGAAAGATCAAGATGTAATTTAGGAGCTGGGGAAGTCTCTTCACGGAACCAAGTTGATGATGATGATGCTGTTAGTGATGGTGACGATGATGACACTCAGGAATGGGACAGAAGAGAACCAGAAATAGTTTGCAGACATCTTGATCATGTGAATATGTTGGGTCTCAACAAAACAACCATTCGGCTTCGGTATCTGGTCAACTGGCTGGTGACGTCTTTACTTCAGTTGAGATTACCAGATTCAGATGGAGGGAATGGTGTTCCTCTTGTCAGCATTTATGGCCCAAAGATCAAGTATGAGAGGGGTGCAGCAGTAGCATTCAACGTGAAAGATAGCAGTGGGTCATTGATCACCCTGAAGTTGTCCAGAAGCTAGCTGAGAAGCATGGCATCTCTTTAGGTATTGGCTTTCTTAGTCATATACGACTATTAGAGAATCAGAAACATGATGCGGTCGATTTGGGAGAAACTTCCTTCTGCCGACCCGTCTCGAATGGCCGCCATGATAGTAAGAATGCCGTAATCAGAGTGGAAGTTGTCACAGCCTCCCTTGGATTCCTGACAAACTTCGATGATGTATACAGAATGTGGGCTTTTGTTGCAAGATTCTTGATCCAGCTTTTGTAGAAGGTGATAGACTATCTACCGTTGTGGAAACCTAAAAACACAGCAGTTGAAATTGGTCCTCATATTCTGTCAAGCTTCAAGGGAGATGCATGGCCTCTGTGCAGCTCGGTTAACTACGACAATGTTTTGATCGAGAGATGCAGAGACCTCGGAATCAAAGGAAGGTCTGATCTTTTGTTTATTTCTTTTGCAAACCTTCCCAAGAGTTTCCCATCTTGCTGGAATAATAGCTTGTGTTTATGAAGTTGGAGTTATTGATTCTTGGCCCTATTCTTCGTGCTATGTATCTTTTTTCATTTCATATAGATTTGGCTTAGAAATATGTATTCTCCCGTGACTGGTGGAGCTCTATTTCCATCTATTGCTGTTTGTAAAGCGGAAGATGAAATGGGCAGGCGACAGGTTTCATGATATTGTATTATTCTCATTGCTTGGATAGGAAGATGAATTTATCATTTTGCATTTGTTGTTCTTTGTTTCGGCTTATCCTCATATCTGCAAGTGTTAGTTTTCCCGATTGTTTTGCAAATATTATGTGCTAGTATGTAGCCCTTGTACTGTTTTTTTCCTGCTTAACCAGTTTCATTATATTGTAAATTCTCATTGCCCAGACAGGAAGATGAATTAATCATTTCATATTTGTTGTACTTCTCTGAGCTTATTCTCGTATCTGCAAGTGTTTGTTTTCCAGGAATTTTGCAAATATTATTTGCATATGATCGAGACTTGATGTTTTCCCCATGCTAATTATAGCTTGTCGATATATTCTAAGTTCGTTTGGGATCAGCGTATAGTAGTTGCTTTACTATCAGTGAAGTTGTAGATGGTTCTCTTGGTTTAGATTAATTGGCTGGAAGGGAATGGAGCATTGAAGCCAATTGGAGCATGATAAGGTGATTTTTCTGATATGCAAAACTATGAGCTGGTTGATATTTCTGATGCCAACCTGGATTTATAGGGAAATACTTCATTTTATTTTCTTTTTCTTTTCACTGCACTCCTGTTACTATTTGGTTAGGTAATGGTTCAGAAGAGGATCTGTTATTTTTTGCAGATAGCTTAAGAATCCACCTGTTTGCATGCGATCAGACCGGTTGGATGGCCTCAGATGGAGTTGTTTAGAAGGAAAGTGTCTAATCTGACTTCTTCTATCAGCATCCATGTGGATTATAAACGACTGACTTGGTGCCTAATCCCAGCCTGAAGGACCGTTTTTAGCCTTAATATCTCATCTGAAGTCAAGGTAATGACCACCATTTGCACTATCAAAGTACATTTCTACATCGAAATCTTTGTTCTTTGTTTGGTAGAACTGAGCAGTCAGCCTTGTATTCAGTTTCACAAGTAAATCCTTTACCAGTCTGTTCTGTTATTATCAGACTCAGTAAGGAAATTCTTGTTTTTGTTTATTATTACTTTGCTCCAGTATATTTGATGATTATTTTAAACATCAATTCCCTCTCAATATATATCAGATTAGGTGACACTGGTTATTTTACGAAAAATATTCTTATATTGCATAAGAGACCACTGATGTGTAATCCTAGTATCAGATAGTAACTAATTCATTGTTCTATGCAAGAGAGGTCATTTATAGTTATATATTGCTTACTCTTAATTACTGAGGAGGGGCACTTAACAGGGCCGCATGGAGAAAGGTCTTATGTGGCCGACTCCAAAACTTAATGATAAAGGCCTTTTCGTCATCGTCGTTATTTTAAATTCTGCGGTTAGGTCTGTGCCTGGAACAAAAGGGAAGTGTGATATTTCAATTTTTGGCCCCTCATTATAAGCAAACAGCCATAAGTGGAGCTATGCAGTTATATTTCTCTAAAAAAGTTTCTATTTAGATGGTTGACCACTTCTCCAAATTCTACTATCTAGAGGGTCGAAATCTCTAAGAAAGTTTCTATTTAGATAGAGGACATTGTTTGTTTTAGTTATTTTTGCAAATATCTATTAGGATTTGTTTGTGTAATTTGAAATTTATTTTTCTAGTCTTCCTTTCTTGATTTGAATTCTTGTTTTAATTAATTGTCTTTGAATATTTAGTCGCCTTATCCATAAAACACAAGATAATTTAGATTAGAGTTATTATTTTTTTTTAAAGAAATTTGTTTTCTTTCTCAGGAAATTTGTATTGTTATAGAAGGCTTTAAGCCTTTCTTTTATGAGAATGGTGATTTTGAGAAATGATTTTTTTTAAAGAATTTTCGGAAATTTATTCTTTGCAATGTAGATTGTTATATCTTTATGGTGGTGTAAGGCCATTAAATCATGGCGTGAGGCAACCTGTGGTGTGATACCAAGTCTGTTCTATTTTCTTTTCTGTTTCTATTTCCCTCATTCGCCTTATGTTGCACGGACACCACAATGTTGAAATGGACACGACACGTGATAATTCTTAAAAATACACACGATTCTTAAAAACACACACGACACGTCGTGTCAGAAACGCTCGTCGGACACGTCGTGTCAGACGCGGCTCCATGACAAAAGTGTCTGTGCGACATAGCGTTCACCCACCGACCCGTTCTCCATCAATAAGGCTTCTCCATTGGGTGTTAAAATATAAGAGATCTGAGTAATTGATGCCATAATTCATGTAATTCATTTTGCATCATAACCAGATTTGATGAGCATTCTTCTGATCGAAAGCCAAGTCCATTATAGGCACTCTATCAACTTTGTTCCCCATATCTCTAATTTTGAACGTAATTTCTAGCCTTGGTTCTTTGCTTGACATTGCAAACTCTATCATCCGTAGATCCTAAATTAGAAAACTAAAGTTGAAGGCTCGAAGTTGGGGAGAGTTATGGTTTTTCTGACACAAATATAGTTCTGTGGCACCAGACGCAAGGTCATACTGATAATTTCTAACGAGTAAATGCTATAGCCAAGATGGTCAGTGCAGAAGGATTATAAGTAATTTATCCAAAGACATGCTGTAAGAATACCAGATGCACATGGGCCATAACCTTGTTGTTTCACAAGCGAACAGGCCATAACCTTCTTGTTTCACTAGTGATCAGAAAGGTTATTTCCCATGCCGAAGGTGCTATTGCGGCATATGCAAGTTATACATGTCCCCCGCGGTTATCCAACTGATTGGACTGGGTCGATTAGAGCACAATGCTCCTTACGGTCATCTGTTCGAACACCGCCTCGCAGACATTTCTTCTCCTCTGATGTGGCTCCGGGTTTTCTCCCTGGAGATCGCTGGTGAATCCTGTCAGCGATTGAGTTATTTTTGGGGGGGTGGGGAATGCAAGTTATACATTTGTGTATATTTCACCATTTGAGGCTCCATAACCATGCAACCCTATAGTTTGCTGACGCCTGATGGAGTCGTGAAGATTTTAAAGGTTAGAAGCTAGTAGAATGTTGCAGTGCCTTAGAAGGCATATTCTTCATGGATCACTATTGTATTTTAGGAAATTCAGATTCTTTCTTTTTTACGCCCTCTTTGTATTTGACTCAGTTTTGGTGATCTTTGTTGTATGAGATGATAAACTTCCTTGTGTGTCAACGTTAGTTGATTTGCCGAGGGTACTCTTAGTAAGAGTGCCTGCTCCTTGACTGGGTGAACTGTTTTCATTTTAATTCATTTCATATGCACTTTATCAGTGGAATGAAATAGGAAATATCAAAATAAAAGTATAAAATGAAAGTTTAAATCTTTCAGACTGTTGTGTTACAGTTTCAGTACGAGTGTTGCAACCATTATTATCATTTTCATTCCCATTTTGAACACATGTCATGATTCTACGCAAGCATAATCACCATATACAATTTTGTGACTGCAGGTTTGGTGTGTGGGAAGCAGCCAAGTGGGTTTGCGAGAGTTCGTGAGCTCACAATCTATGACCCAAAGTGTACAGTGCTGCGCAATCTAACTACAGATATTGTAGAGGATAACAAAAATCTACAGACAAAGTAACTGGCAACGGAAATTGCTTTCCTTACCAAAATGCTGACTGATACCTAGACCTGTTGCACTGATTCATTTCAAAACCAATGTTTTAGGAGCATTTGAAGAAGATGGTCATGAGAAGATGGTCGTATACTGCTGGGGAATTAGGTCTGATTCTAAAGGAAACTAATGAATTGTCCCGTTCCAGTTTGAAGTTATAACTGAAATCGAGCATATCTTAACCAATGCCAGTCAATATTGGTGAGGGACTATGTTTGTGATTCATTTTTGATCTGAAGATCAGTGTAGGAGTCCAAGTTGGCTCTTTCTCGCTAAAGCTGTTCTATACATGCTTCAAGAACTGAATGCAAGTCCTGCAAGTAATTGAGATATTGTTATGTATGCTGCAAGTTTTTATTGAAATTCACAAGTATGAGGGCCTGTTTGGTACCCGTGTGGATAGGAAAGAATGGGGGCGTGGGACCCGAGCTACAATGTTTCCCAATGAAAGCTGGGCCTGAGCTACGGTATTTTCAAGCGGTTTCGCTCCCTTCGTGAGCAGAAATTATTCGCTCACTGTAAAACAATCATTATGTACCATTGTGGGGCCCCTCTCCTTTTCTAATATCCATTTTTTTTTGCCAGCCAAACACTCAATTGAGGATAACCCTGCGGACTCCCATAAAATAGTATTTTCGAGCCTATTTTCAGAGGAACAAACAAGCCCCAATAAGGAACAGGTTATTGGCATGGAGGCCATGATGCTCTGATTGATTGGTAGGAGACAAGAAATGAAGGAAAAAAATCACATTCGTGCTGCAATTGGAGTGTTTACGGTCTATGGACCAGTGGTCTGCTCATCAATGTTCAGTTCACAAAGTTATATTACCATAAACGTTTCTTCCAAACAGGTCATATTTATATAATCTTATCGTGATATATTTCTCGGTGATGGAGCAGCAGAGAATCACCATCACCTGGAAGCCACAGGACACTTCCTATACATGATGATGTGGTTTCTCTTTAGACCAGAGCAAGAAGAATCCAAAAGCTAGTAGAGGAACCGAACTTCACCACGAGATCTCTAATATAGAGTTGATACTGAAAACCATCTCTAGTCTATTAACAGCAAAAGGAGACTTTAGATTCATTATGTCATGTTTTTTCTTCTTATCTTTCATACTGACTTTCAATTGCACTTTTAATGCCATAAGTTGATATGAAAGTTTGATTGCCAAAAAAAAAAAAAAAAAAAATTATTAATTACTTAAGAGAATTGCAGAAATTAATTTTAGATATAAAACAATAAGTATGTGAAATCATGAACACATTTCTATTTTAAGTGCACATGCAATTTTGCGCATGCCAGAAAACTAGCCTAGACCTTTTCCCGGTTCATCAACCATTTTATCAAAATGTAGTTTGTTCTGGAGCACCCAAATGATGGGTTTTAGGTATTACAAACAAACTTAGACTTTTAAGGGAGCATGCAACTTAAAACATGATCTATATTTTCACAATTGAACCTATAACTATGAACATAAAAAGAATCCTAATATCCTAGTAAATAATTAAAATTACTACAGAAGAAAATAGAATTACATACCTTTTAGTTGTTATAGTAAACAACTAAAATTATCCCTTCGGATCTCTTGTGAGCAAGCACCACAAACGTTGTGCCTCTTTTAGTTGTTATAGTAAACAACTAAAATTATCCCTTCGGATCTTTTGGAAGCAAGCACCACAAATGTCGTGCCTCTGATGGAATCACACCCAACGATTCAAAATTTTAACTAAGTATGGATGAACTATCAAAGAGTTCTTCCAAGAGGAGAAAGAAGGAGGCTAATACTCAAGCCAAGAGACAGTGAATTAGAATGAATCCCTAAGGTCCTATTTAGCCTTGGATAACCTCCAGTTTTCTTATCCCACCAATGTGGGACTAATTTCCCAAAGGAAATTTTGTTCTCCTTTTAGTTATACTTATTTTTGAATCTCGAGGGCAACCCAAAAGGACTATGCTGCTATCAATTATAGTTATGACTTAGACACCTAATCCAACAGTCTCCCACTTGGATAAGTCTAATAACTTCCTAATTGATCAGCAAATTGTAGCTTCCAAAAGCCATTGTCGAACTCTGACCTAGTCAGTTTCGTGTCCTAAGATAAGAGATCATATAATCCTTCGTTCTACAAGATATCATTTGAACATGAGACATGGAACATAATCAATCTCTTTGTCCAGTATTTTGTTTCCCGATTTCTGATTTGTAATGACATAGAACTACTAATGAACACATCAATTTAGTCCTGGTCGGGCCCGACACTATATGTCAACTTCAAATCACCGAGGGGCCCAAAGATATCGCTTTTCCCGTTAGGACAAAAGGAACGAATAAACTTTGACCTATATGCTTGTACCATTTACTCATCAAATCATGCACAACAATGCGTTTTATAACATCAAGTTACTGATGCGTTTACACATTATCAACGCACAACTGACTTGTAAACCACAACTCATATATCTCCATTTAAAGATTATAAGATATTATCGTCTCAGAATTACTCGTGATAAATTCCATGAAGTAATTCTCTGAGCGTGGGTTAATCCAATACTTAAATCTCCATTTCAAAGTACTCACGAACATTGCAGCAATACCATTGCTATGTCTAAAACTCTTTAGACAATCTACAACTCCATTCATGACAGTCTTTATTCACTACTTACTTCCAAAAGTATGATCGACTGTGGAATTCGAATAATCAAATTATTCGGGAAGTAAAACATGCAAAAATGAAACACAATAATAAACAATTGACAAAAGGTAGTAAACAAACTCATAAATAATTCTCTATTATTTAATCACCAAAAGTCAATCACATTTACTTTGTTATAAGTTTCAAACTAACTATCTAACTGCTAAAACCAACATCATCTCTCAGACCAATGCTCCTAGCATGCTGATTGTGTTTAACCCTACTCAGACCCTTGTGAGTGGATCTGCAGGATTATCTTCAGATGAAACCTTCCTCACTACAACGTGACCTTCTTCTATCTTGTGTCTGATAAAATGGTATTTTCTGTTAATATGTCTAGATCTGCCATGATCTCTTGGTTCTTTTGTTAATGCAACCGCTCCTTCATTATCACAGAAAATATCCATTGGCTCCTTGATGGTTGGCACAACTCCAAGATCTTCGATGAAGTTTTTCAACCAAATTGCCTCCTTGATGCTTCGCTTACCGCTATGTACTCTGATTCACAAGTAGAATCAGCCACTGTGTCTTGCTTGGAACTTTTCCAAGTAACTGCTCCTCCGTTTAAGGTAAAGACCCAGCCAGATTGGGAACGGAAGTTGTCTCTATCTGTTTGAAAGCTGGCGTCACTATACCCAGTTACTCTCAATGTATCACAGCCACCAAGTACTAGGACCCAGTCCTTAGTCCTTCGCAGATACTTGAGAATATTCTTAACCGCTACCCAATGAGCTTTACCTGGATTTCCCTGATAACGACTGACCATGCTCAAAGCAAAGGACACATCAGGACGAGTACATGTCATAGCATACATGATAGAACCAACAGCAGAAGCATATGGAATTCTACTCATTTCTGCTATCTCTTCATCTGTACTCGGACTTTGAGTCTTACTCATTTTGGTATTACTCTGGATGGGCAGTTCTCCTTTCTTGAATTCTCCATACAGAAACGTTTCAGTACTTTATCCAAGTAGGTACTCTGATTAAGTCCAATTAGTCTTTTACTCCTGTCCCTTAAAATTCTTATTCCTAGAATGTAGGCAGCCTCTCCTAGATCCTTCATAGCGAAACACTTTCCAAGCCAAGACTTAACATTTTGCAAGGTTGGAATGTCATTTCCTATAAGAAGTATGTCATCAACATACAATACCAGGAAGGTGACTATGCTCCCACTAGCATTGACATATACACACGACTCATCCTCACTTCTAGAGAAACCAAACTCTTTGACTTTCTCATCGAAGCAAAGATTCCATCTGCGAGACGCTTGTTTTAATCCATAGATGGATTTCTCAAGCTTGCATACTCCATTGGGAAACTTTGCATCCACAAAACCTTCTGGCTGACTCATGTAAACATCCTCAGCCAACTTTCCGTTTAGGAAGGCAGTTTTGACATCCATCTGCCAAATTTCATAGTCATGAAATGCAGCTATGGCTAGCATTATCCTAATAGATTTTATCTTAGCCACTGGTGAGAAGGTCTCATCATAGTCAATCCCTGGGGTTTGAGTAAAGCCTTTCGCCACCAGTCGTGCTTTGAATGTGCTTACATTACCATCCATGTCGATCTTCTTCTTGAAGATCCATTTACAACCAACTGTCTTCCGACCAGGTTGTTGATCAACCAAGTTCCAAACTTGGTTGTCATACATAGACTTGATCTTGCTGTCCATTGCCTCTTTCCATTTGGCTGCCTCAGGGCCTGCCATGGCTTCCTTGTAGTTCGTCGGCTCATCCAAATTTACCAGTGTATTGTCACTGATAAACGTGTCTCCATTTGCAGTTATATGGCAACCATAGAACTCAGTTGGCTTGCCAACTCTACTAGAACGCCTAAGAGGTAATGAAGTGTCAATGGGTTCAACTGGAATCTCTTCCTCTGGTTGAACCATAGTGGTTTCAAAGGTTCCTTCGTCTGCTGGCTCTTGAATTTCTTCAAGGTCAACGGCGCTCCCACTGTCCTCTTTGCATATGAGCTCTCTCTCTCGAAAGACTCCTCTCCGTGCTACAAAGACCACGTTCTCACTAGGTCTGTAGAACAAATATCCAAATGACTTCTTCTGTGGATAGCCGATGAAAACACATCGCTCACTACGAGGTTCAAGCTTGTCGTGAATTTCTCGTCTAACGAAAACTTCACAACCCCAAACCTTAATATGTGCTAACGAGGGAACCTTTCCTGTCCACATTTCGTGAGGTGTTTTGGCAACCTTCTTTGTTGGAACAAGATTAAGAATGTGGGCGGCAGTTTCTAAGACATACCCCCAGAATGATATTGGAAGTGAAGCTCGACTCATCATGGAACGCACCATGTCTAACAAGGTTCGATTGCGTCTCTCAGCCACACCATTAAGTTGTGGTGTCCTAGGAGGTGTCAATTGTGAAACTATTCCACATTCCTTGAGATAGTCATGGAACTCGATACTAAGATACTCTCCGCCTCTATCTGATCGGAGCATCTTTATCTTCCTGCCTAATTGATTCTCGACTTCTTGTTTAAACTCTTTGAACTTTTCAAAGGTTTCAGACTTATGCTTTATTAAGTAGATATAATCATATCTGCTATAATCATCAGTAAAAGTCACATAGAATCGATTAGCATCCCTTGTGGCTGATCTGAAGGGTCCACACACGTCTGTGTGTATGAGATCCAACAAACCTTCACCTCTTTCACAAAATCCAGTGAAAGGTGATTTTGTCATCTTACCCAAAAGACAAGATTCGCATGTATCATCTGACCTTAGGTCAAATGATTCCAACACCCCATCCTTTTGGAGTTGAGCCATGCGTTTTTTGTTAATGTGTCCAAGACGGCAATGCCACAAACACGCTTTGTCTACACCATTAGACGAATCAATTTGAAATACACTATTACCTAAGTTGTCTACACACATCACAGTTTCATACACACCATCACAAGGTAAAGCTTCAAAATAAAAATGCCATTTTTATAAGCAGAAATAGAACCATTCTCATCATTAAAAGAATATCTAAAACCTTGTTTGAACAATGCATGAAAAGAGATAATGTTTCGTGTCATTTCTGACGAGTAGCAACAATTCAATAAATCTAAATTAACACCATTATTAAGCACTAGACTATAAACTTCAATCTTGGTGACAGGTGAAGATCGCCTATTCCCCATGATCAAGTTCATTCTACCATGCTCCACATCCTCACTTTTTCTTAGTCCCTGCAATACAGAGCAAATGTGAAACCCACATCCTGTATCAAGGACCCAAGAATCAGAAGATGTTGCGTTAATAGACGAAATAGTGTATATACCTGCAGTAGATGGTTTGACTTTCCCATCTTTTAAATCTTGCAGATACTTTGGGCAGCTTCGTTTCCAATGTCCTTTGTCGTTGCAATAGAAGCAAGTGGCCTCTTTAGGATCAGAGACAGGGGTAATATCAGAACTGGTTTTTACATGAGACTTTCCCTTCCAGTTTTGCTTGGGAGGACCTTTCCTCTTTTTCCCCTTTCCTTGCCCAATGGCCAGAACGGTAGTATTAGCAGGAGTGGGGGGATCACTCTTTCCCTTCATCCCAGTTTCAGCTGTTCTCAGGAGGTTGTGCAATTGAGCCAATGTGGTCTCATTGTTGTTCAAATGATAGGTCAAGATGAACTGATCATAACAACTTGGCAATGAGTTCAAGACTATGTCAATAGCCAACTCATCATCAATATGCACATTTAGCCTCACAAGACGTTCCACGTATCGCTGCATCCTTTGCACGTGGCCGCTGACAGACTCTCCGTCCTTCATCTTGCTTGATATGAGGGACTTTACTATCTCGTACTTTTCTTGACGAGCTCGCTTATGGTACTTTTCCATAAGGTCTTTGTTCATCTCGTACGGCCAGTAATCCTCATAGAATTTTTGCAGTTCAGGAGTCATGGTAGCAACCATGATGCAAGCAACTTTTGTTGCATCCGTGTAGTGCTTCTTATAAGCAGCTAATTCTTCAGGAGTGGCCTTCTCTTCGTCAATTTCAACAAGTTCTTTGTCAAGGACATACTCCTTGTCCTCGAAACGAAGAGCCATTTTGATGTTGCGCATTCAGTCATTATAGTTGGTGCCATCTAATGTCACCTTTGAGCAGATGTTCAATAAAGAAAAGTTGTGATTGGAGGAGGAGGAACCAGAAGCATCGTTAGGGGCAGACATTTCTAAAAGAAAGGTAGTTTGAGTTAGAAAAGAAAAAATAACCCTTAATATAACAACTCAAAATTGAAATATCGAGGCTAGGATCCAACTATGAAATTCACAACTTAGAAAAGGGATGCCGTAATCTAATTGCAAATTTCATACAGGTATGTCTTTTGAGACTCATTGAAACTATTCAATGGCATGTTTAATCTCAGATTATGCTCTTACATTTGTGACTGGGATACCGAGGATCACAAACAAGATGTGAATAACCATGCAAATGTGCTTGGTAACCTTCATGTCATTTATTATCTCAATTGATGTGCTGGTAAACCACACACACTCCATCAACAATAACAATTTATAAGATACCCATTACTGCTCTTTATTAGTCCCTATTAGTGTGCTGGTTAACCACACACGCTCCACTAATGACTTATAAGGTGTAATGTGCAATTTCATGGGTTAGCATACAATTTCACATTTTTTTTCTTAAAGTAACTAAGATTGGGATTTAAATAAAATTTAGTTACCTTTTATTATCATTATACTTTTAATGAGAATCAATATATATATATAGTCCTATCAAACCCGTTCAGTTAATGACCCTCCACTAATCAAGGAAGTGGTGGGTGAGAGTGGACACCCATACATCTACCATTATATAGGCAGTTACCTTATCAATTCAACAATTATAGCAAATTCAATTGAAAACAAACCAAGCTCTGATACCACTGATGGGTTTTAGGTATTACAAACAAACTTAGACTTTTAAGGGAGCATGCAACCTAAAACATGATCTATGTTTTCACAATTGAACCTATAACTATGAACATAAAAAGAATCCTAATATCCTAGTAAATAATTAAAATTACTACAGAAAAAAATAGAATTACATACCTTTTAGTTGTTATAGTAAACAACTAAAATTATCCCTTCGGATCTCTTGTGAGCAAGCACCACAAACGTTGTGCCTCTTTTAGTTGTTATAGTAAACAACTAAAATTATCCCTTCGGATCTTTTGGAAGCAAGCACCACAAATGTCGTGCCTCTGATGGAATCACACCCAACGATTCAAAATTTTAACTAAGTATGGATGAACTATCAAAGAGTTCTTCCAAGAGGAGAAAGAAGGAGGCTAATACTCAAGCCAAGAGACAGTGAATTAGAATGAATCCCTAAGGTCCTATTTATAGCCTTGGATAACCTCCAGTTTTCTTATCCCACCAATGTGGGACTAATTTCCCAAAGGAAATTTTGTTCTCCTTTTAATTATACTTATTTTTGAATCTCGAGGGCAACCCAAAAGGACTATGCTGCTATCAATTATAGTTATGACTTAGACACCTAATCCAACACCAAAGTCATACATGGCCCCAGCAAACATCACTGTTGACAACTTCCTCTCCCATGAAGTCATTCTCAAAATTTGATTTGGCTTTTGGCAACACAGTTTTAAGCTCACCAACCAGAAAGAATACAAACTCCAGAACTTTTCTAGATCAAGAAGAGTCCAGGTGTAGGGCACAGAATAAACAAAACAGCAAAATTATCAGAAGTAGCCAGACCTCTCTGACTCATTTACACCCACATTATCAGAACAAAAAAAAAAAAAAAAAATCATTCTTTCACTGTCACGACTTCGTCAAGACTGCGATTATGGTGTTGCTGGAGCCTTTCAGACCCATCCACTGCTCCTCTAGAATTCTCTAATCCTCTATTATGCATTACAATCATAATTAAAATAGCAAGCACTCACTGACAGCAACCACCTTAAACCGATGATGTTGAGCTTTCCCTGATCTCCTCGCATGGTCAACATTCAACTGTTAAAACTCCCATCTGACGCCAACATCTCAACTCCACCAATCCCCTTTGAAATGAGATAGAAATGAAGAACTACAACATAATAAATTGGACCTGACATTACACAACAAACAATAAGTCATCAGACAGACAAGTTGGCGACGACAACGTCTATCACTTGTGGCATTGGAACACGTTCGAGAGGAAGTCATCCATCAAAACCTTTGTTGTCTACAATCAAGATTGTTCACTCAAGGACCGCATCAACCAATTCGTTTCTCTTCGACTCAGTTTCAAATTGTGGAAGATTCTTCTCACAACTGAGCTCGAAATCTACCTCAACTTCAGACTTTAGCTCGAGTTCAGGATGTACTCGTGTTCTAGTTGAGGACCGAGCTTGCACTCTAGCTCTGGCTTTAGTCTGGCTTGGACTTTAGAACTAGCAGTAACTCGAGATCTAGTGCAGGTTGGTTATTGACGCTGGCTGAAACTGGAACTTGGATGGTGCTGATAAATAATGACAGCTCCTGAAGAACGGTAGGTATCAAGGGAAGCGTCAAATATCCCTAGATGAGTAGTAATCCATAGGACGACGAGTGTACCGATCTCAAAGAAAGACTTTTCATGTCTGACCATATACTAGTACGATATTGATTTCTCACAGCAATGTATATATGTATGTGTGTGTGTATATATATGTATGTGTGTGTGTATATATATATGTATGTATGTGTATGGGGTTACCGTACCTCAGCAGACAGCTGAGAGAGTTTCTCAACCGGCCGTGACGTGGCCAAATATATGCCACATATTGGTGGCAGAGTGTAGGCGCCAAAAAAATCAAAAAAATTCCGCCTAAAGAATTGTCAATCAAATTGACCAAAATACTCCCTTTTTTACTTCTAACTAGTAAAAACTCATCCATAACAAAATTTTACCTAAAATATTTATAATTTACAGAGAATTTTCTGTTGAATATATGTACAGTTATAAAATTCATAATTCTACTACATCGAAAATATAAAAGAAAAAAAATTGGATCAAGATAATGAGAAAAAAACAGCAGCAATAAAAAGTAAAAACATGCGTAAAACCTATAAATTTTTTTATTATTTAGTTTCGTGTTATTTTCAATTCATATAGGTTTAATAAAAGAAACTGAAATGAATATAAAAATGAAATTTAAGGGTAACTGTATATTGTTTTTTTATTACAAATGTACAGTATAAAAAAAATAATGAAATACAATGGTTAATTATTTTGCAGATATTTTATAAATCAGATATTCTCGTAACTGTCACAATATTTGCAGATTGGTTGGATAATATTTCATGTAATTTTTAATGAACTGCGACTATGGTCGGTCTTGGTACTAAAAAATTGCTTTATTCTCAATGTATATTATAAATTAGATCCAGGTCACAGTACACATACATTCAAAACTATAATCAAAAAATATATAACTTTCAATTTTATATCACGACTGCGACACTAGTCACATTTCTTATTCGCATAGAAATAACAAACGAAACATGTTATCGTTCAACACTGCGACCACAGTCGCTGTCTTTTTTCGCATACTTTATGTAACAGAATTTTGATCATTTTACAAAGTCTGCGATCATAGTCGCAGTCATAGGATAACAAAGCTTTCGATCACTGCGACCATGGTCGCAGACTTAATATAATATAACTTTCAATTTTATATCACGACTGTGACCCTAGTCACATTCCTTATTTGCATAGAAATAACAGACGAAACATTCCATCGTTCAGCACTGTGACCACAGTCGCTGTCCTTATTCACATGCCTTATGTAACAGAATTTTGATCGTTTTACAAAGTAGATTAGCCCCGCGACCGTGAGATCAGTCCGCGTATATCACATCTTATAAAATATTATATTAATTGCTCTGAACTAATTGAAGTAATTAATATTTTATCTACCGTGATACAGCAACAGTCTCGAAAAAAGAAATGCATTAATATTAATCTTGATAAAGGAAAGATGTGCACCATACATAATCTAAATATATAGAAAAAATATTATATAAAAAGTTAATTTGTAGTTCACATAATAAACCTCTGGAAAAAAAGGAACTCTTTGGATTCTCCCGCCATAACTTCTTCAATTAAATATTTAATTTCTTTTTACTATTTCTTCGAATACTCAACCGTCACCTATAACAATTATTATTACTATTCATGTTGTTTCATATTATTGACCTTTTTATAGTGCTTATAACTAATATATTATCTCATATCTAAAACAGATATTTGTGCTCTTCGTTTTCAATTTGATTTCAAAACTTCCAGAAAACAATTCATTCTTGAATCATGTCTTCCCCATCTTCTTCCTTTCATCACTCAGATTTCAACTTAAATCATTCTCCCATCGGTCCTCTTTCTTCAGGAATTCTAGTGAATCTGATAGCAGTCTGGACTTCACTCCTTTTGACTATATCACTACATTAATAATATTTTATCTGATCCTCTTCTTCATGAGGATGATGGAGTTTTCATGGGGCTTAGTGAGGAGGAACTTATTCCTCTGCCACTTTACAGAGACATGCTTGATGAAAGCATGTCCTCTGATGCTGGGGGTTCGCTTTCTTTGAGCATATCTTTTACAGTTTCTTCTCGACACGGCTCAAAAGAATAGCTTAATACAGACGATCCATTCTGGGAGTTTATCGATGAATCAAAGCACCCTCAAAAGGAGGAAGAAACTGAAAAGAACAGCGAGCCAGACGATGAGGGAGAAGATGAGGAAATAAGTGATGAATAAGAAGACGAGGAGAATGAAAACGATGAATCTGCTTATAATGGTGATGACGACGAGGATTAGGATTTCCTGATCTTCTGATATTCAACGTTATTTTGTCTTCTTTTAAGAGCTTTTAATGCTCTTTTTTTATAAGGTCTCTTTCTGACCATATTATATTATAAATAAAATTTACTTCTATCTGTAAGTGATCTTTCATATTTTTAAAATACATATAAAGTATGTTGCATAGTTATTATTTCTACATCTTATCTACGATAATGCTTGTAGTACTCAGATAATAATTACTCTGAACTAATAGAACTACGATTGTGGTCGAAGTCCATGATTAACTATATTTATATATGAAACTGCGACCACGGTCGCTGTCCTGTCATAAATAGTTTGATCGTTTTGCATTCAATAAAGTTAAAAACAACGACCCTGGTCGCAGTCCAAAATTAAACTATATAAACAGATGATACTGAGAACATGATCACAATACTCTTAAATTAGTATATTTCACTGTATATCACAAATTAGAAACTGCGATTGCTGTCGTTAAGCACTGCGACGATAGTCGTAGTCCTTGATCGCATGTAATATGTAAAAAAAATTTCATAGTTTATAGGCGGCTAGGACAACAATCATAGTGAAGAACAAATATATAAAATCATACATAAACTGCGACTATAGTATCAGTCCTTAGTCACCGTTATTATATTTAACCTAGCAAAAAAAATCATCCACGATATGTTATTGTTAAGCACTGCGACCATAGTCGCAGTCCTTACTCGCATGTAATATGTAAAAAAAAAATTCATACTTCATAAGCGGCTGAGACAACAGTCACAGTGAAGAACAAATATATAAATCATACGTAAACTGCAATTATATTCGCAGTCTTTAGTCACCGTTATTACATTTAACCTAGTAAAAAAATCAGCCATGACATGCTGTCGTTAAGCACCACGACCATAATCGTAGTCCTTATTCGCATGCAATATGTAAAAAAAAATAATAATTTATACATTACATGCGAACAAGTAAACTGCTACTATGTTCGAAATCAGTAAAATTCTTACAGATCATATCATAAAAATCTACAAATTAAATAATTATATACTGCGATAAAGGGCGCTTTTAAAACTATTGAGAAATTATTTTATTGACCACTACGAGCTTAGGCGCATTCCTAAAATATATAATATCTGCGTAAAAAAATTAATAAAAAGTATTCAATTTTGTTTCGTGATTTGATGAAGTTGCACTTGAAGAGACATAATCCATATTCAGTTGGTCGCAGTTATAAAAGAGAATTGTGACAATATTGACTAATGTCAGAAATATAAAAAAATAATAAACTATTCACATATGTCGTACTTGAAGAACCACGTGTTTTTTATGAGAAGAAGCTCGCGCTTAACCGTCAGTCTACATGTAACGGTCCCAGTTTAACAAATCCTCAATTTACATAACATCCACTTACAAAACCGATTATTCAAATCATTTCCTTAATTCTTAAAAAATTTCAGCAGCACCTCCTTTGTAATTACTGGTCGGATATAATATCCAATACAGATATGATAATTTCGGCTAACATCGGCCTACTTATTCTCATTCCAACCATATAACTGAATTCAAAATCGTCCACACAATCATGAAAGTATTTCGGCTTGACATCGCCTACTTATGGAGAAACATAATAACATAAACTCTAGAGTTTCTTTCTCGGCATCCATAGGCTTTCAAGATTTATAACTTTCAACTTCTCATGGGCATTACATTGATAATACACTTCTTATTGCTACAATCCAGTAAAAGATTTCTCAATTGTTAACTTGAAATGAAACTACTACAGGGTTCACCATATATGTATATGTACAAGATGAATAATCTATCCCAAGACCCACATGTATCATTCACAAACACAGGTGTTCCAAAATACAAGAGTTGGATATATTCAGAACGAACCCTGCACAGCATAGCCCTGACCTCTGCCTCCAAGCAACCTGCAATATATCAGTCTGTGGGAGGGTGAGCGCGACAGCTCAGTGAGTGAGGTAGGACAATAAATCAAGAAAAGATAATATCTCAATGAGAGTATGAATATTCACGTAATAACAGAAATCTGAAACAATAAGAAGATGAAGAAACAGTGGCATCCCATAGTTTAAAAATCAGGACCCCAGTCTCTAAAATTTCTAAGGACGATCAGACTCATATGATCGTACTCCCCAATTTCTTTCTTGAATTTTCATCTTTATGTGTGATAAGGTCTAAGAGTTACATAAATAACTCTCTCGTCTTATGTGTACATAGTGTGTATTACCCACGTGTCTTGTATTCCACGCTATCATACACTAACCACCAGGGTTATGCCATAAACCTAGTTTATGCATTCAAATAACACTTACCTCACAAGCCATAATTATATAACATATAATCATATCATATTTCTCATAATGCAATAACGCATAACACTTCAAGTAATGCACGGATTCACATGCACACTTTCACCCAATATATGGTATTCATTTCAATCAGCTAAACTTGTATTCTGATGGTTTCATTGTCATATACGATAACACATCCAACATACCCCTAGGGTCACACACACACATATACATCTGTATCACACATAACCATTCGTTCTCAATTATTTGTAAGGATGCAATTATATGTATAACATAGCACCGTCTTCGCACTCCGCCCGTGCCATACGGGTCCTTCCTCCCCATATGATATATAGCACCGTCTTCGCACTCCGCCCGTGCCATACGGGTCCCTTCCTCCCAATATGATATATAGCACCGTCTTCGCACTCCGCCCGTGCCATACGGGTCCCTTCCTCCTAATATGATATATAGCACTGTCTTCGCACTCCGCCCGTGCCATACGGGTCCCTTCCTCCGTAACACAATGTGTACAGATATAACAACACAATAATCAACGCATCCAATTTCATAAGATTCATACATCATGCACATCAATTCCTTTATAAAAGCAATCATACTCACAATTAATGTTTATCTGTTAGATTGCATCATTACAGGAATATTCACACCAATTGGTTAATCAGAACATACCACCCAAGTACATTATGTACATATATTAAGTGATATACAACCATCATATTCCTATCAATCATAATGATTTATATTCAGTGAGACACAGGCCAATGCCTTGTACACCATGTTTCAAAATTCTATATTAAATGCAACACATATTACACAAGATTGTATTCAATTCTAAGCCTGTCCTACTATCCCTTTTCATGGTGAACATGAATTAATTATTGGTTCAATGTCTAATACTCGCAAGACTATTCACATTTAGTGTAAGTACTAATTTACCGCCGTAAACCCTCCTTCGTCCATAAGATGGTGAAACTATCCCTTTATTCTTGTAACATGGTATATGTGTGTAGACATATAATATGGGCGCTTTCTATGTGATGCTCTAAATGTATTTGATCAGAGGAACGACCATGTTCACATGGTTTATATATGCATAACGACCAGCTAGTACGTATGTATATATGCCACATACCCATATTTCTCACTTTCAAATCTTCATATACGAGATTTCAAACATTCATTAATAAGCCTATTAAAGTTGATCATCGTCTCGGATAATCGGTTTACCCCCCTTTAACTAGAATAATGTGAACGCCACAATTACTCTTTAATCCCTGACGTAAATCAAGACATTATACTCAAAGGAGTAAGGAATGCAATAAGAATTGAGAAGACATAACACATATGATTGAAAGTGTTTATTTCAAGTACCTCTTAAGTTTGGTTGCCTTATGGGGCACATGCGAGCTTTATGCAAAAGTATTACTTGCACAAACATCCTGGCTAATGAATGGGTAAGTTGAGACTCATTGGATTCCTGTCAGTACTGAACTTGCTACTGTCAATCCCATCACCCTGACTTCCCAATCTTTAATATTACAATAAAAAAATCTTTCCTTTCAATTAGTATTCATGCTCACTCATCTATTAGTCTATTGTCCATACAATTTAGTGTTGGCCGTTAACTTGACCATTTATCAGTGAATTACAATTGATCGGTCTATCACCCTTACCATTAACTTTCGGCGCTTCTGAAATTTCTACCGACTATGTGCCAATAAATGCTCTATTCACAGTCCAGTTACTAGGCCACCGAAGAAATCATGTGTTAGGACGAAATATATCTTTTGGAGTCCATAACACAATAATTCCTTATTTCTGGTAAAATTTAAAGTAATCTGAGTCTGAGGATAATCACCAGCACCCTGAGTATACAGGCAACCTCGTTATGAGACATTATTTTAAGGGGTCAGCATTTAAATAACTAAGTATGACACACCAGTGTTCATCACATGCGTTACTGAAGAAAGGTGTTTAGTTCTAACTCAGCACAACATGCCTACATATAAATTCCAATAGCTTTCCCATAGATCCCATCTAAATATGTTTCATCGAATCTGACCCCCAGGACAATCGAAGATGATTTTATTGTAACTTCTACTTTTGATATTAGAATGAGATACAGGGACTTCCCTTAAAACTTAGATTTACTGATCTTTCTAGCACTATATTATGTGATCCACTTAATTCGCACGAGTAGCTGAAATAAACAGAAAATCATTTAGACATCTAAATTTCTGCAACTTTGCACTTTCGACTAGTTGTCATGTTTCAGTGATAATTCTCAGCACAGACATTCGATGAAGACACCGTAAGCGCGGTTGAAAAGTAGACTCGGTTAGCTTTCCAACGGTATATCACATGACCTATTCCCTATTAAATATCCTTACGAAAGAAACCCCAAGTTTCAGGTTTTAGATCTGGACAGACTTTAACAGATTTGTATTGTTATTACAAAAGTGCTTTGAACTACACAAATTCTAAACTTTTCCTTTTATTTCCTCATCTATATTAGATCATGAGTAAGTAGTGAACTTAAGTATTTAGACTTTTGGTCGCGAGAAATTTTATAAGAGCATTCATAGTTCGATCACTACTTGATTTATCACAACCCCTCTTTAAGTCACCTCCAACTTCATAGTTTAACTTATATCGTAAAATTTTCTTTTTATCTCACTAACATGATCAGGATCACATTTTGATTTGATTGCACAGTTATCATGTAAAATGGCAAGAGGTTCCCCCTCACAAGCGTAAGAAGCTTCAAGATTCTCCCTCTACACAAATGGTTAGGAGAGATCTATTACTTGGTCTCATCCATCTACAACGAACACAAATCTATCATACTAAGTTGACTTTTAGGATTAATCTTGTCTTCTAATAATACATTAATCGCTACTTGGACTTTTGATATGATGTCACCCAAATTTAGGCTTAACCCCATTTACTTAATGATAATCAATACCAACCTCTGATCGATTTTCCAAGATAGAATCATATACAAATTACAAGAGAGTATACTTCTTGATAAATTTAAACTAACTCAAACCATAACCCTTCTTTGAACATAATGCTTTCGTATAGGATTTATAGTTTGTCGCCAAAAGGCTAGGTTTCATGTTATTACAAGAGAGTCACATAATCACAAGAGAAATTCTACTATAAGAATTTCAACACCTAGTAAGTTCCTCAAGCGTTAGTCCAATGTTTCTATGAAGCATTTGATTCCAATTCAAGAAAGAATAAAATTGCTCAAAAATTAGTCTCACAAACTCTCAATGAAAGTTTCATCACCATCAACTTAGAATGTGAGGTTGAAAATTTTAGGGTTGAGATTTACACCAAATCTGAAAATTTGATGAGCCCCATCACCACATGACATACCCTATCATGCAACCTCCTTACTCATCAATTGCCTACAATTGGATTAATTCTATAAATCTCAAGATCCAATTTAGATCACTACATGCATTAAAAGTCATGAATTTTCAAGGAATAATTGCATGAATAGCTCAAGGGAAAAATTTCCCTAAATTCAATAAGTCAAGGATCTAGAGATTTCAAGGATAGATGAACTTTGTGAAATAAGAGGAAGGAGAAACCCACTCACCACTAAAATTTTCGATCTCCGCCGCCCTAGCCGGCCGCCGCCGTCGCGGCCCCGGCCGCGCCTGGCCGCGACCCCGGCCGCGCAGGGCTGCGCAGGGCCGCGCCCTGGCCGCGACCTCTGCTGCGCGCGGCCGCGCCTGGCCGCGGCCCCGCCGCCTGCTGTCGTCCGACCTGCAAGAGAGAGAGAGAGAGAGAGAGAGAGGGAGGGAGAGAGAGAGAGAGAGAGAGAGGGAGTTCTCAAATCTGTAACAATTGGGGATGAGAGGGGATTAATGAAGGAGATGAAATCTGGACCACTCATCTCTCACCTACCCACTCACCTACTCCCATCACTCATATCAAGTGCATCTTGGCCTTCCAAAGTTTCCAACCCAAATCTAGCCCTCCATCTAATATAAGATCATCTCTCACAATACAAGTAACAAGAATAAATTTCTATACTTAGATATTTGCATGAAGTGTAGTCATATACAAATGTGTGACTTGTACCCATGTATATACATCACCATAATTATTATTACCATTACATATATATCTTTTTAACATGCTCATTTATTTAAATTCTTCCAATTAATCCATTTCAAATTTCTCTAACAAATTCCCAAATTTAATCATCACATAAAAATAACCGTATTAGAGTTTCCTGCTACTCCTTATAACCTCAATAATCTGAGAGCGTATTATTAAATTAGGGTCTAATAACCCGGGCATTACAAATCATCTCTAATCATTTTGTTTAATACTTCAAATCTCAAAATTTGGATATTAAATCAGAATTTAATAATCCGGATGTTACACTACACGTATACATACTCTATTCACATATGTCGTACTCATGAGATTTAAATCAGTGCTCATTGGGGAGCAAACTCAACGACTTACCATGTGGCCACATGGGGGGACAAGGAACCGCGTGTTTGCGACATTAGAAAAACTTGGTTTCATGTATGTGCATGCATTTAGGCATTTATTGGATACCACGAGGGTTATGTTACTAGTGCAATATTAAGGTATTTTCTCCTTGGGCATCTGTTGGTGGCAATATTTGAAACTGTTCTCATGTTGTACTTGTAACTCGAGTTTGAGCTGGAAGAGCTAAGACTTTTCTGCTTAAGAATTATGAATCCTTGCATTTATATCTCTAAACTGGAAAGCAAAAAGTTTTCTGCTCGAACAGTTGCTTTATGTATGGATTGTCGAAGATTTTATGGACCATCTGCTTTCTTTTCGAGTACTGGAACTAACTAATGAATTTCTACAGATGTAAATTATTTAGGACCTCCCTATTTCATGTTTTTCTTCTTGGTAGGGGTGAGCATCGGTCGGTTCGGTTCGGTTTTTGTTAATTTTTACAAAATCGAACCGAACCGATTAGACTTAGTAACCGAACCGAACCGAATCAACTCAGTTCGGTTCGGTTTTTCGGTTTTTTCGGTTAGGTCAATATATTGTCATCATTTCTTACATTTTTTAATCACCATTATGTTATCATCCTTTAATATTATAATCTCAAATATCTATTACCCAAATTAGAAATAAGAAAAAGATTCTAAGCTTAATGTAATTGAAAATTTCATATTCTAAAACTTTTACACCGTATTTGAGCTCTTATATCAAACTCATATAATTATTACTAACTTTTAATGATAAGAATTTAAAAAGAACTATATTAATATAAATATTATTCTCAATTGTGATGGTGTACTTAATATTGCTTTCACATATTCAACATAAAAAAGATGGTATTACTAAAACTAATGAGATAAGCTTCCACCAGTTTTTATTATGAACTATATGATTTACTAAATTGAATTTGAGTAGATTAATATATAGGGTGAGAAATTCGGTTCGGTTCGGTCTATTCGGGTTTTGGAACACAAAACCGAAACCCGACCGAATTAGAGCGGTTCGGTTCGGTTCGGGTTCGGCTTTCGATTTTTGGTCGGTTATTTCGGTTATAACCGAACTCTGCACACCCCTACTTCTTGGAGCTCCTTATTTCTTATTGATTAAACAGAAATTAGTTTTGACTTATTCCTAATTACTTCACAGTATTTGCTTCTTGTCATAGCAGCAGAAAAATTCCAGCCTATTCAATATTAGTGGCAACTAAGTTAGTGAATTACTTTCCTTGAGAACATCTTGAGCACAAATTATCTGCAACTTGTTATATTATTTGATAATATAATTAATCTCAATAAATTAAATTATTATTCTTTGTTTATATATATATTTACTAATTGTTATGTTTCTATCACCAAAGGTTCTATTGCTTAGCGAGGATTTGGAAAAGAGAGACCAATATGATATGAGTTCGAATTTTGATATATCTGATTTTGAAAAGTTCATTAAACTATTACCACTTTGCAGCGAGTTGCAGACTGTTGGATTAGTCAATTTTTATTTGAAAAATTTATCTGCTGTAAGAATTATTCTTTTTTAAAATCATAACTGTTCTCAACATTAATTTTTTTAAGTTTCTCTACTGCCTATAAACTTTTTGTTGAAGACGACTTGAGATACCATGTACTTTTTTAACTCTTTTTATCAAGCTCATCACCATTTTATCTCAAAAGGTTAAAAGGAAACAAAACCTAAATCTGTACCTTGAAATGCACAGTTGGCTAGCTGATAATTCACAATTTTTCTTCTCCGTGTACTATAACTTGATTATATTTGATATATGTTTCCCATGTTTTTTTCTTGAGCAAAATTATTAAGTTGGGAGGAATATGCAGTTATGCACCAAAAAGGCCAATAAGAATAAGGAGTCACCATCACCAACACCTTTCTTTGCTCTCTGCAAATGATTGATGGGACAACTGAAACCACTCTGCACAGAGAGATTCTCTTAGCAAAATCCAGCCAGCGGATCACAAACACATCACCCAAAAGAGACTTCGTGCACCGCGCCAGACCCTCTCTCTTCGTCTCAAAAAGTTGAAACCAATCTCATAAACCTTCTCTCTGTTTTCAGTTCAAGAGGAAACAGAAGCAGGTAAATCTCTCCTCTCTCTCTCTCTCTCCCTCTCCCTCTCTCTCAATCTTTGTAAAACTAAAATCCATCAACTTTTGTTAAGACCTCTTCATCTTTTAGATCTATTACATTTTTCTAAATATTTCTGTCATTTTTTAGGCTTATTGAAAATTTTGAGCTCCAGGTCACCCAAACTATGGAGAAAGGTTGCAAGGTCTGCGAGAAGTACAAAGAGCATTACTACCAGGACCATATAAATGGGAAATGTGTGGAGTTTTATGAGGTCATGCATGGGGATTTTTCACAACACTTGGTAATCATTTGGATCTATATTTTTGTTAATTTGAGTTTCGGAGAGATTGTGCTTTCATTTCTGAGCTATTTTAGATCATGGGAAAATCTCTTCTATGTAAATAAGGCCCTTATGCCCTGATCATACATATATATTTTCTCAATGTTGGTCGTAATTTCATTAGTAAATACTGAAGCCCACCTCAATATTGTATTGTAGAATTTTAAATTGTTTGTTTAGTTATTTTTTGGGTAATGATATACATCTTAGCTCCATCATTGATAGAAGCATTTACTGGAAAAATGAAAAGAAAAAACAAAAGAAAAAGAAGAACAGCGATTTTGGAATATACTTCAATTTGGCTCACACCTTTGTTTGTGCTTCCGAGACGAATGTGATACAATGTAGGGAATCCTTCCACGTGAAATCAAATTGCACATAATGTTCAGGGAAAATGTTTATTGCATATAAACTCAAACCTTGACACAAGAATTACTAACGTTAATATAAAATTACAAAGCTGGAATTGGCATTATAGTGCTCAATATTCTTCCTAAAAACACGAGAAAGGAAAACAGAAATAAAATCATTGACTGCTGTTTGAATTCAAAGAGGAGATTATGTATGTTTCCACTGCCACTGCATCTTTACTTCCACATCTTATTTCTGTATGCTTGAATCATGTCATTGCTTGTATTGTAGAAAATACCCAGAAGTTCGCATATTATTGTAGTCAACTTCCTGAAACTGTTGGTGTCAAGGGTCCTAATGGTAAGATTTGGCCTGTTGGGCTGAAAGAAACTAACGACGGAATGTTGTTGAAATCTGGCTGGAAGGAGTTTGTCGAAGCTCACTGTATAGTGGAGAATTACCTTTTGGTTTTCAAGTATGATGGAAAATATTGCTTTGACATTTCAATTTTTGATGACAATCACTGCAAGAAAGTAGCTTCATGTCTGTTTATGGAGAGCAATTCTGAGGAAGGAGAAAGGAGAGAAAATTCTCTGGAAATTTTGAAAGTAAAAAAAATCTCATCGTAAAGTGGTCGTGGGCAGTTCCTCAGGCATCCCTCATGATGAGTTGCTACATTCTTCACCATTCTCAGCTTCTCGCAAGATTTCCGGAGAAAATGAAAAGGCTGCATCAAAGCGTCAGAGAATTGAGTCGAGTTGGAAAAGGAGAACTGATGGGACCCTTAAACTCTCTTCTGATCCAAAGAACAATCGCTGCAACCCATGTAAGTTCGTTTTTGTTGTTCAGCATTACTAAAGGACCACGATTTTTCCATTTTTATAGATTTCTTAGTTCAATCTTATGAACTTGTTGGGCAGTTAGTCAGTTCAAAATGAAGCATACCATTTCATTCGATTGCTTATTCGTGTTGGAACTACTCTAATGTTCTTTCAGCATCATTCAACGGGCTGAACTCAAATTCGGTCTACATCATTTACCTAGCCTAAATATTTGATCATTTTTATTTTCTTATCTTATATACTGTTGTTATGCATGGACTGGAGTTTGTAAACAACAAAACAATTACACATCCGTCCACAAAGTCATCCAACAGGGGAAAAAAGAAATTACAAACAACAAACTTTTCATGTTTCAGCTGAGATTTTGAGATATCCCCCACCTTTACCATCAAAGAAATAACAAATCCTTAATATTTGGCGTCTGCTACATGATCCTTTTCCTCCATTAGCCTTGTTAGGTAATAATTGAGACATCGATTTCTCATTCTTTTGTTTCCTATAGGGGTATGAAAATACCTGATATTATTTGATTCTAATATGATCTAGGTCCAGATATTTGTGCTCGGGGAACAGTGTACAACATTAGACAAGAATCTGTTGGCATCCGCAGCCTTGAGGAACTTACTCATCCAGATCTTTACGTGGCGGGAAGAAGACATCTAACTTACGAGGAAGAAGAGAGAGCACTGCAGTTGGTTTACTCTGTTAAACCAATAATCCTTGCTTCATCTCATTCTTGCAACAAGGCAGCGTCCACAATGCCTTCTTTTTGGTGAGTTCTGCAATTGGTGTGTTTAACCAAATGGTGCTCTCTCTCTCTCTCTCTCTCTCTCTCTCTCTCTCTCTCTCTCTCTCTCTCTCTCTCTCTCTCTCTGTGTGTGTGTGTGTGTGTGTGTGTGTGTGTGTGTGTTTACCACTTTATTTATGAAGCTTCTTGAAATATTATCTCAGTTGAGAAGAATATGTTTCCTCTGATCAATTATGTAATTGCTTCTTTCTTAGAGGAAATGGCAATCCAGTGTGTGTGTGTTGTGTGTGTGTGTGTGTGTGTGTGTGTGTGTGACCACTTTATTTATGAAGCTTTTTGAAATATTATCTCAGTTGAGAAGAAATATGTTTGCTGAGATCGATTATGTAATTGATTCTTTTTTAGAGGAAATGGCAATCCATAGCAGTTCAGCATATTATATGCAATAATTTCCTTCTTTCACCTCAGAACTAATCGCCTTAGAGTCGTCTTATAAATCTCACAAATAGTTATATCTTGTAGATTTCTATCCATTCATGATACTTTTATGTGATTACTTATTCTTGTTCATGCTTTTTTCCCCCTTTTTTCCTCTTTTATAGTACGCTCCTGCTGGATTCCGGAAAGCAAACCTTCCTTCTGAAGATTGCACCATTATTCTCCAAGTTCCCGGTCAGAGTAAGAGGTGGTGTATCACTACAATTGTTGGAGAAAAGTTTGCCAGGTTGTGCTGGAAATCCTTTGCCCTTGACAATTACTTGCAAGTAGGAGATGCCTGCCTCTTTGAGCTGATTAATGACTCTACGGACACTGCGATGATTGTTAACATCCTCCGCGCAGAAGAAAAGGTGGTCGATAAATGGCTTTTTAACTGCAGTAATCAGGAAAATTTATCTTCAGTGTGGGAGATTTTGGGGCCTAAGGACTTCCCATGCCTGTACATACTAGCTATGTTTGAGTCTCAGTAGGATTTTGTGGCAATGTATGTGATGGTTTGACCTGATCTTCTAGCTGTAAAATTGCAACTTAAAAACAGTTTAAGCCTTATGGAGGCCTCCTGGGCTTTGTCATGGTTTTGAGGGTAATGGGTCATTGGGGCACAAGGCTATATGCATCTTTTTCTCAGTGTTTGCGCTTATAAAGGGCTGTTTGTTTTGCCGTAAAAGGCGTAGAAGTTTGTAATTCGTAAATGACTTGCAACCCAATGACAAGTATGGTGTTTGTTTGGACCGTAATTCGTAAAGATTTACGCAACTTAATTACCACTCACTTGCAACCCAATTACACTCACTTACAGTTCAGTTACAGTTAAAGTTCAGTTACAGTTAATTTTGTGGTCATGTAAATTCGTATTATTTTTTATGTTAATATTAGATTTTTTTTAATAATTAGTATTTTTAATATTTACTTGCAATATTAAATTTTTTTAACTCACCAAATAATAATTTTGTGGTGAGCTTTTTCACTTACGACTTACACATTAAACAACCAAACACCGTAAAATATAATACATTTTTTCACTTATAATTTTATATTACCAACCAAACATCGTAAAATTTACATGCATGTAATTCATTTACAACTGTAAAAGACTTTATCAATTACGACTGACGAATTACGGTCAATTACGACAATCAAACAGACCCAAAGTGTAGTTTCTTATAGGACACTTGGCTAGATTGTATGAATGAATCATAGAGAAGCACTATGACCCCTCAAACTTGACATGTACAATCTTAACTTGCTGATATTAGAACTTCCTGTATTATTGGAGAATGTATCATCAGACTATTTTGGAGACTGAAATGTCATGTACCTGGTCTCGGAGAGTTTGGGGCTCAAAACAAGGTTGGGGAAACTGGGCTTTGTTTGGGAACCAATATGGCGTTTGGGAAACTTTAGGTTTGGAGACCTCCAAACCTTGTAAAAATGAGATTTGTGAAACTCCATTAGGAGTGGAGTTTCTGGACTGATATACGGAACCCCAGTCCCAGAAACTCTGTTGCCAAATTAGGCCTTAAGCGCCAAGAGAGGGGAGTGGATCCAAGCATTCACCTCACCATTTATCTAAAAAGAAAGTAATAAAAAATCAAAATTGTAGCTTGAAGTGCGGGGCTGTTTGGTTGCAAGAAAGTGAGCGAAGTAAAGAAATAGGGAAATATAATTGCTCACTTTCTTATCTATCCAAACACTGGAAAAGGAAAATAAGAAAACTTCTTTTTCTTTTCTCTTTTCTCTTTTACATAATCATTTCCTCAATTTCAGAGTGTTACAGTTAATTTTGTGATCATGTAAATCTCATTTGTAATAAGTTGTAGTACAAAACAGTTAATTTTTTGATCATTTAAATTTCACTTGCATTCTAATTACAGTACATTTTTTATTTTTCTTAATTAATTTTTATTTTAATATTATTTTGCGGTCAACTTTGTGGTCAACTTTTTCACTTCCACTTCGACATTATCATCCAACACGGGAAGAGACATAACATTTTTCAAACTACACTTCTCAACAACATCCAAACACCGGAAAACTTACTAACCAATTCTCAATTTCCAAAAGGAACTATTATCACTTCCTCACTTCCTTACTTCCTCACTTTCACCCTTAACCAATCAGGCATGTACAAATGTTTTTTTTTTTTTTTCAATGTATATGTTTATTTATTAGAGATCTTAAAATATTTTTTTTTAATCTGTCGAGCAAAATTATTGAAAGGTGAGGGCACCAAAATTGGTCTGAGAGGAGCCAGTCAGCCACAGTCACCAGGAACTCCTCTCTCTACTCTCTTCAATGAATGAATGGAAAATTGAAAACTCAGTCTCCATCGAATAATTCTTATCTGCGCGCAGGACAGCAAAATCCAGCCAAAAGATCCCAACGGACTTCGTGCACTCTCTCTCAAAAGTTGACCCAGCACAGAACCATGAACCCCCAATCCAAATTACAATCGAATCTTTGAACATATTACATTCTCCTGGTGTAATTCTCTGCTTTCATCTTTTAATCCATCAATTTCTATAATTTGTTTGAAACTTGCTTTAGATGTTCAGATCACCAAACCATGGAGAAAGGTTGCAGGGCCTGTGAGAAGTACAAAGAGCATTACTACAGGGACCATCTAAATGGGAAGGGGGTGGAGTTTTATGAGCTCATGCATGGGGATTTTTCTGAACACTTGGTAATTACTTTGATCCATTTTCAGATTCCTGAATTTTTATAAGGTTTGAGACTCCTCTCTCATTCATACACTCTCCATCGATTATGCCTGTAATCTCAAAGTTGGTCGAATTTTGACTAGTATTTTTAATTTTTGAGGCTTTTTGGGCAATTATAATTTGGCCTAGAATCATCTTTTCTCCATCATTCATACACAAACACATGCACACTGAAGAAGAGGATGATTCAATTTTGGCCCATAGCCTAGTTTGTGACTAGGAGATGAATGTGGGACATTATGGGGTACCCATCTAACTCTACAACATAAGCCAAAGCCAACTGAAATTTAATTCCATATCATTTTTAGGGAAAATAATACTTTTTTTTTGGATGAGATTAAGGAAAATAATACCTGTATGAGATCTCATTTCTTACTGATTTCTAGATGATTGAAAAAGTGGTGCAACGAGCGTCTATAACAAAGTGGTACCATGAGTATAGATGTGCAAGCTGGTAATCATTAATGTAGAATTATGAAGTTGGAACAAACATTATTTTGCTCAATGTTCTTGTTAAACGCAAAAAAGAAATTAAAAAAAGCATCAGTTACTGTCTTTTTTGTCTTTTAAAGAAAAGGATTGTGTCTGTTTCAACTGCAATTGCATGCTTGCTTCCATATTGATCTCTATTTGTTTGAATCATGCCATTGCTTGTGTTGTAGAGAATACCCAAGAAGTTTGCATATTATTGTAGACAACTTCCCGAAACTGTCGATGTGAAGGGCCCCGGTGGTAAGATTTGGCCTGTTGGGTTGAAAGAAACTAATGATGGAATGTTGTTGCAATCTGGTTGGAAGGAGTTTGTTGAAGCTCACGGGATACAGGAGAGTTACCTTCTGCTTTTCAAGTATGATGGAAAGTCTTGCTTTGACATTTCAATCTTCGATGAAAAACACTGCAAGACAGAAGCTTCTTATTTGATTATTGAGAGCAATTCTGAGGAAGGAGGAAGGGGAGAGAATCCTGTGGAAATTTTAAATGGAAACCTCGTCATAAAGTTGTTATGCGCAGTTCTTCAGGCATCCCTCATGATGATATGCCACATGCACCACGGTTCTCAATCACTCGGGAGATTTCTAGAGAGAATGAAAATGCTGCCTCAAAGTACCAGAGGACCTCATCTGGTTATGAAAGGAGAATTTACAGGAGCAATGAACTCTCTTCTGATCCAAAGAACAACCGCTGCGACCACTGTAAGATAGTTTATTTTTTGTTGTTTAGCACTATTTGTTATTTGTAAAGGGCCTCAATTTTCCATTTTAAATATTTCTCAGTCCCCACCTTATAGAGTTGTTGGTCAGTTTGACATGATTCAGTGCAAGTTTCTTGAAATGTACCATTCCATGCAAGTTGCTTATTTTCTTTGAAGCTACTTTACACAAAAGGCTGAAGCAGCTGAACTCAAACCATTTTCTTTTGTTTATGGTGGTTTTTTGTCCGTATATAGTGTTGTCATACATTGATTGGAGTTTCCAAAACAAAAAATACAGAGTCATCACAACAAGAAAAAGAACCACAAACAGAAATTTTGTTTTGCTTGAATTTTGATATGTACAGTATTGGTAAGTAGAGACGCATATTCGTTTTGTGCATGAATGTATTATTAAACTTTACAATATAGTGCCTCCTCTTAACTGGTTATTAATTGAAGGTGTATGATAACAATAACAACAAAACACAACAAGGCCCTTACCCTCAAGAGTTTTGGAGGAATATCCTTCCCCTATGCGGTGTTTCCCCCCTTTACCTCAAAGGAATAGCAAAGTCTGTATCCTTGATATTTAGGGTCTGCTACATGAATCCTTTTTTTCCATTCTGTACTGTTAAGGGATTAATTAAAGATATGGATTTCTGAGATTCTTTTGTTTTGTATATGGTTATGAAATTGCCTGATGCTATTTGATTCCACTATTATCTAGGTCCAGACAATGGTTCTCAGGGTAAAAGGTACAGCATTAAGCAAGAAGCTGTTGACATAGACAGACCTGAGAAACTTGGTCATCCAAATGTTTACATGTCACAAAAGTTGCATCTAACTGATGAGGAAGAAGGACGGGCATTGTATTTGCTTCATTCAGTTCAACCAAGCAATCCTTGTTTCATCTCATTTTTGCAATTTGGCAGTGTCAATAACGGTTGCTTTATGGTAAGTTCTGCAGATCCTTAGTTTACCGTAATGATTGTGTGTATGTATTCGTGTTTACCTTATATTATCAGTTTATTGAAAATAGTTTCTAGGGTGACTGACAATATTTTGCTAAATTTATTATGAAACTGTTTCTCTTTCCGAATGATGAGTAGGACATCCCCCATCAAAATATTTGTTCGTCCGAAACATGCTTACACGACACAAGTGTCCATCTGTTCAACACTTTTACGAATGTGTAAACCTATTATTTGTTGGGATTTGGGTCGAACAAATAGTCACACATCGGCTAGACATAGGCAACCCACCAAGAAGGCTAGTGTTTTGGAATGGTGCCCCAAGTCCTTCAATTGGTATCAGAGCCATACCCCATACTTAGTCATGTATGTGGGTGATGTTCGATAATGTCGATCCCCCAATGGCGCAAAAAGCGCAATGGGCATGATCACCCCAATGGCGTAAAAGGCGCAGTCGGCCGGTCCCTATAAAGCCTGTTGGGCTCTCGAGGACATGGTTCACAGTCGCGGTCTCGGCCGCCAACTCGGCAGGCACTGAGACGGATCGGTCTCGGTGACTCGGATCGGTATCGGGCGATACGCGCAAAACGCTACATAGAAAGCTAAAAAATTCTGAAAAAATCACGATAAATCTTAAAAAAATATAGACATCCACATTCATGTATCACATGTCCAAAATATATCATCTAGCACACTAAACATAAAGCGAAAGTATAAATACACGCGTCGTCGGTAGAAGCATATCAAAATACATGCACAATATAGTAAATTGAACAAACTACATTCATAAATACATGCTAATGTAGTTATTTTCACATTGAATTACGATGAGGCACAAAATTATCATTATAATGCCGAATCGACCGAGTCAATTCCGATTCTCGGCCTAGTCAGTCTCCTCTGAGTTGAGTCGACCGACTCGTGACTCGGACTCGTCTCGGAGTGGGCCGAGACGGATACGACTCGGCCGATTCGTCTCCGACTCGGCCGAGTCTTTGAACCATGCTCGAGGATTTGGCAGCGGTGTACATGATACTGCAATTTGTGTTTCACGTAAGGCGTGCCTCCACCCACGCGGTGAAGAAATTGTATCTCGATAGAGAATTTAATCTTCCGATGTGAAGATAGTTGAGCTTGCAGGAAGATTCTTTATTCGATGGGGGATTGTTGGATTTGGGTTGAACAAATAGTTCCACATCGGCTTAGACATGGGGATGGTCTTAGATATAGAAGGATTTGAGCAACTCCACCTAGAAGGTTAATCTTTTGGGATGGTGTCCCAAGTCCTTCAATCATTATTCACATTAGAAATATGTATTGGATGATGTATGTTATGGCTGCTTTGACAAGCTAACTTTTCTCGTTCATATTACTCAAATTATCTCCCTTTCTTGAGAAAAATCCAAACCCTATCCTTCTGTCTTTTTTCTTCTTTCATTTTTCATTTTTCCGCCTTAATTCCTTCAGTGCCACTGTCGGCTGCCTTGTTTTATTTCTCTCTCAGTATACAAATTGAACTCTGAATCCCACTGTCTTCTCCCGGGAGAAGCGAGTGAATACGCAACCAACACATGAATATATGAATAAAAACCTAATTCTTATATTTGTGAGCTAAATATACAAATATTCAAAAGGAAGTATGCGCGCGCGCACACGCACACACACACACATATATATGTATATATATATGTATATATATGTGTGTGTGTGTGTGTGTGTACACACACACACACACACACACACATATTTGTCTCCTTGTGTTTGGATTTGAACAATTGCCGTATCTAACACCCTGAGACCATGTCAAAGCAAGACATTTTGATCGTGTCTGCAAATCATCTCTTTTTCCGAGGAAACGTAGTGGGACAGCATTTGCTGCGTAAATAGTTTCCTTACCTCCCTTATAACTAATCAGCTTAGCTTTGTGGTTTTGTGAATGAAAATATAAACATAAATATTTATTGCAAAAAGCAAGAATCACTTTGTAATAGTGCTGAAGGCAGGAAATTGACCTTGATGACTAACAAGAGTGCCAGGGGAATGGAGCTTTAAAATTGACTGTAAATTGTTTCAAAAAACTTTGAAACATTATCTAGTACATGAATGTTTCAAAACTAGTAGTATTAGGACTGTTTGAGAATTATGTTTTGCAATGTAATCTTGCAACTGTAATATATCTAGAGGAGATTATAGTATCAACTCTGAATTTTATAATCTGGTAATTGCAGTAAAATCTTGAACTCAAATGTGCTCCGATAGGCGTGGATGGGTGGGGTGGGGTGGGGTGTTTTTTATTTATTTATTATTATTATTATTATTATTTTTTTTTTGTGTGTGGGTGGGTGTTGGGGGACCGCTGTTATAATGTCCTTTATATTTAAGGATGCAAATGGTGCGTATATCCGCATCCGCTTTTCATGTGGATACAGATAAGAAAGTTTTCTATTTGGCCGGATACAGATTCAGATATGTATTTTTAAAAGGTTGCAGATAAATGTATGGATACAAATATGTTATTAAAATCCAGATACAGATATGGATATCTGCATGTGGATGAAATCTTTTGGATGCAGATATTCACATATGTAAAAACATGTAAAAACCCGGATACTGATATCCGCATCGGATGGATTATTTTGGATACGGGTATCCGCATATGTAGAAACCCAAGAACAAATCTCATCCGTTTGCCCCCGTGTATGTATGCCGTCTAATCACTGGAGCATAACTTCCTCCAAAACAATCACAAGAGTTCATTAGATTTGTATGTTCTTATTGTTATCAACTTCACGGAGAAAAGGAACCATTAATATCAATTGATGCCTCTTTTGTAGGTCTTTTTTTTCCTATTACCTTTTTCTTAAAGCCTGCATCTCCAATGCTTGTTTCTTTAACGCTTCTTAATTAATTCCCTTTTTTATATTTATAGTACATCCCTGCTCGCTTCCAGAAAGCACATCTTCCTTCTAAAAGGCGCAACGATGTTTATCTCCAAGTTCCAGACCAACAAAAAAGGTGGTGTTTTCAGCTTCTTGTTTACCGCAGTATGACAAGGTTTCGCTGGGAATCCTTTGTCATTGACAATAGCTTACAGGTCGGAGATGTCTGCCTCTTTGAGTTGGTTGAGGACCTTAAGGATATTGTGATGACAGTTAACATCCTTCATGCAGCAGGCCAAGATGCTAGTTAAAGGAATCCTTTTTTATCACAAGAATCAAGTAGATCATCGGTATAGAAAATCTGGGGCATAAAACTTCTAACATCTGCGCTCACAGCATATTTTTGGGTCCATGGATTTGTGTGGCTGTTGTCTTTTTTGCTGTAACATTGCACCAAAAAAGTAAATCTTTACTAAGGCTCTAGTGTGGCCATGGTTTTGAGCTTTCATGGGCTCTCGCAGGAAGTCAATGTATGTGATCAAATACTTCTAATGGTTCATATCAGAATAGTGCTAGTTGATGATGCTTACTTCGGCATCAAGGGAGGATAAAAAAAGTTTTAAGTCAATATTTTTCCTCAATTCCAATAGCATGCCACGAGATCTAGTATAATATAAACCGGTAATCAGAACATATATGAATAGAACTTATAATAGGGTCTTGAAAAGCAAGTAATTTTTGTTGGGCTTGTGTCCTTTTTTTTAACCTTGTGCATAATTGATATGTTTTTTGAGGGAAAGAGTGGGGAAAGATAATCTCACATTTCTTTTATGAGAATTTAAATATTTTTGAGAAAGGATGAAAGTTCATCTTGTAGTTTTGTGCTTGCAGAGGAAGTAGAAGAAAGAGTGAAGGAAAAAGGTCAAAGTGTTTGTGAGCCTAAGTGCTTCTTGCTCTTAACATCATAATCTGTTACTTTTCTTCTGAGTATTTAAAGTAGAAGCAGAGGGGAGAATCTATCAAGAGTAGTTGCCAACAATTCAGATTCTAAAAGTTAACAATTATGCTTTGCTTTCTATCTATTTTGTTGATGAGATTTGTGCAAGTGAAAAAAATATAATGAATCTCCAATTGCAGTTTATACAATATCTGTTTTTTTTCTTTAGTATTTCTGTTGGTAATAATGTGAGATCAGTCCAATCCTATTTCATTAATGCGCCATAATGAGACAACTTACGTAAAAAAGGAGCAACATCTTTTGCAACATATGATATGTGACAAGCTCATTCATCTTTTGGTCAAGCTGTGAGCAGTTATGTTCGTATAAATATACGGTCCTTTGGGTTTTCATTTCATTTGTTCTCACGTAACATTGTACACTTTTTATTTTTTTTGACTGAACTCGGTAAGTATCTACGCAATTTGGAAGACAGGGTATCTAATTGTTTTCTTAGGGTTGTCTGATCATATCATTGTGTGGACATGCAAATGGGTATTGTTGGGATTTGGGTCGAACAAACAGTGCCACATCGGCTAAACACGGAGATGGTCTAGGGTATATAAGAATTTGAGCTACTCCACCTAGCAAGCTTGTCTTTTGGGATGGTGCCCCGAGTCCTTACAATTGGCATCAAATTTATGGCGCTAGCAAGACGATCACGACAACCAAGTTCGAGGTGGAGAAATTCGACGGGAAGTATGTGAGTAACATTCTCTCTCGTGCAAGAGGGCACCACGCAAGGCCCTGCTTGTTGGTATTGAGAAAAAAGTCATCGAAGATGGAGGATGATGAGTGAAACAATATCGACTTTCGCGCAAAGAGACGATCATATTGTGCTCATCAGATGAGGTCCTCTACAACGTGATGAAGGAGGAGACAATTGCTAGTCTTTGGAGTAGGCTGTGGAGAGCCTGTACATGACGAGAGTTTGTCGAACGAGTTGTTCATGAAGAAGCAGTTATACAAACTTCGGATGAAGGAAGGTACGACTATTCTATAACAACATCTCAATACTTTTAATAGAATTTTAAGCGACTTGTTAGCTCTATAGGTTAAGTTAGAAGAAAAAGACAAAGCTCTTTTGTTAATCTCTTCTCTTCCATCAAGTTATGACCACTTGACAACCACCATCATATATGGTAAGGAGACCTTAGAGTTAAAAAATGTCAGGCAGATGCTCCATAATAACGAGCTGATGAAAAAGATAATTTTACGGGGGAGGCATCAGGATTGTTTGTCAAGGGACAGAGGGGAAGATCAAAGAATAAGGGACCCAAAAGGGATCCAGAGGCTTTTAGCAGTTTCTCTTGCTAATTTTGTAAAAAATCAGGGCACATCAAGAAAAATTATATGAAATATAAGGAGATGCTGAAGAGGAAAGGCAGTAAAGACTCTGATGGGCTGGTACTAGTGGAAAGTCTGATCAAGTCGGGTTGTCGAAAAAGTAGATAAAGATTCATGTGATGTCTTGATAGTTGAGTCAGGAAAAGGTAAATACTCATATGTTTAGTTACTTGACTCGGGGTGCACATATCACATGTGCTCAAAAAGGAAGTGCTTCAGTACTTATAAGCCTTATGATGGAGGCTCTGTCCTGATGGAAAATGACGTCGTGTGTAAGACTGTTAGCATCGGCAACATCCGTATCAGGATGTTTGATGGACAAATTCGAACCCTCACGAACGTTTGACATGTTCCGGATTTAAAGAAAAATCTTCTCTCATTGGGAGCTTTGAAAGCTCGTGGGTACAAGTTTTCTGGTAGAAAAATTAAAGTTACTAAAGGCTCAATGACGATTCTCATAAAAGAATGAACAACAAACTTGTACAAGTTAACAGGAAACATTATTATTGGTAATACTTCAACAGTAATAGAGAAGGAGGATACTGCAAGACTTTGACACATACGTCTTAGACACATGAGCAAGCGAGGTTTTCAAGTCCAACACAAAAGGAATACGCTACCATGTATCAAATATTGCAAACTTGATCTTTATAAATTTTCCATTATGGGTAGGCAACGTAGAGTAGCTTTCTCTACATCTTAGTACAAGTCAAAGGGCTTGCTAGATCTTATACACACGGATGTGTGGGGGCTTCGCCAATAGCATTCACTGGAGGTGCTAAGTACTATGTTACTTTTATAGATGATTTTTCAAGAAAAGTTTGGGTATACTTCTTGAAGCAGAAATCGAAAGTATTTCAGAAGTTTAAGGAGTGAGAACTTTGGTAGAAAATCAGATGGGCGGAAGATGAAAGTCTTGAGGTCCGATAATGGAGACCTCCAACGAATTCAAAGATTACTTTGCAAGTAAGGGCATCAAACACCAGCTAAGTATTCCAGGGGATCAGAACAAAATGGAGTAGCATAGCGCATGAATCAGACACTTACAGAGCGTGCCCGCAGTATCAGATTACAGGCTGACATGTCGAAGGATTTTGGGAAAGCGGTGAATCATGCGAGTTATCTGGTAAACATGTCACTATTAACAACTATTGATCTTCAGATCTCCAGAGGAGATATGGCGAGAAGTATCTGTGGACTATTCAAACTTACAGATTTTCAGTTGTCCGGCATATAGTTTGGTTGATAGTCAGAAAAGGAACAAACTAGAGTTCAAGTTTAAGAAGTGTATCTTTATCAGGTTTACCAAAGGAGTCAAGGGTTTCAAACTTTGAGATCCTGAGAAAAGAGTACCTTTACCATCAAAGATGTAGCCTTTGATGAAGATTCAATGTTGCGAGAAAAGTCAGAGACGGAGGGATAAAGCACAAGTTGGAGATTCAGACAGTTCGACAGCAGACACTTAGAAAAAAAAATGGAGTCGAGTTCTCAGATAGCCCTAAAAGGCGTGAAGGGTCAGAAGAGGACTCCTCAGATTCAGATGGAGACAAACAGGAGGCTACTCAAGAGCAACCTTGACCGTTGAGGCGGTCAATCAGAGTTACGGTGCCACCAATAAGGTATGGCTGGGATGAAGATCATGTCTCTTTCGCATTAGTAACAGAAACAGGATAACCTGACATTACAGGGAAGCGATCAAGACAAATGACCACGACAAGTGGATTACAGCCATGGAACAAGAGATGGAGTCTTTAGATAATCAAATATGGACGTTAGTCGATCTTTCAAAGGACTTTAAGGCAATAGGTTGCAGATGGGTCTTTCGCAAGAAGCACAATGAGCAGTACAAGGCAAGATTAGTTGCCAAAAGATATATTCAGAAGGAGGGTATTGACTACAATGAGTTTTTTTTCCTTTTGTAGTCAAGCATACATCTATTCGGATGTTATTGATGATACTTGTTCAGTTTGATTTAGAGTTGGAGCAGATGGACGTCAAAACAACGTTTCTGTATGGTGAGCTGGAGGAGAAGATATACATGAAATAACCTGAAGGTTTTATTCAGGAAGGTAAAAAAAATAAGGTGTGTCTTCTAAAGAAGTCCTTCTATGGACTTAAGCAGTCTTTCAGGCAGTGGTACAAACGGTTCGACTCTTTCATGATCAAGGTCAAATACAACGATGTGAGTATGATAGTTGTGTCTATTTCAAGCAGAGTAATGGCCTGACATATTTGCTGTCATGTGTGGATGATATACTGATTGCTGCGAGAAATAAGACACATGTTTAGAAGTTTAAAACTCAGCTCAAGAAGAAATTTGACAAGAAGGATCTGGGAGAAGCCAAGAAGATTTTAGGTATGGAGATCACTCGAGACAGAAGCGCAGACAAACTTTGGCTATCCCAGGAGAACTATGTTCTCAATGTGTTGGAGAGATTCAATATGGCAGAAGTAAGACCAGTCACCGCTCTTTTGGCAGGTCACTTCAA